>CM067518.1:13220821-13520821 GCA_034509495.1 Acestrorhynchus altus
ATATATATATATATATATATATATATATATATATATATATATATTATATAATTATATTAAGTTAAATTATGCTTTCTTTGGTCTCTTCATCTAACTAATGTTGATGTATGAATCAAATAAATTTTGGTCATTCGTGTAAGAGAATATTATAAGAGAAAATGTCCTTTTTGTGTGTATTGAATTTGTATTTTATAGTATTTCACATTATATCTTACTGAAGCCAGAATCCATTGTACATGACACAAATGGAATGCGGACAAGAAATGTCAACTTTAAAATATTTATCTAAAACAATAATTAAATATATAAAGTGCCCTCCATAATGATTGGCACCCCTGGTTAAGATGTGTTCTTTTTTTCTAAATAATAATAAAACAATGGGAAAAAGAGTAAAATTCAACCTTTAACTCAAGGGCATTTATTCAGTATGAAAAAATCCCACATTAAGAAATAATTGTTTAACTTCAAATCATGTGTGCCACAATTATTAGCACCCCTGATGTTAATACTTTGTACAACCTCCTTTTGCCAACAAAACAGCACCTAATCTTCTCCTATAGTGTTTTACAAGATATGAGAAAACAGAAAGAGGCATCTTCGACCATTCCTTTTTGCACAATGTCTATAAATCATCCAGCGACCTGGGTCCTCTGCACTTTGGCTCACCCCACAGGTTTTCAATGGGGTTGAGGTCTAGGGACTGAGATGGCCATGGGAGGAGCTTGATTCTGTGTGTGGTGAACCATTTCTGTGTAGATTTTGCGATATGTGATTGTGAGTGAGAAAAGCTTTTTTTTCTGTGCATGCCTCCCAAACAGCTTGTTGGCATGTAGATAGCACCTGATGGTTGTTTTGGAGACTTTGTGACCCCATGAAGCTACCATTTGTTGCAATTCTGTAACAGTGAGCTTTGGAGAACTTTTTATTTCTCTCATCATCCTCCTCACTGTACGTGGTGGCAAAATGTGCGTCCTTGTCCAGGCTTGTTTACGACTTGTTTACCAGTTGTTTTAAACTTCTTAATAATTCCTCTGATAGTAAATATGGACAGGTGTAGACGAGTGGCTATTTTCTTGTAGCCATAGCCTGACTTGTGAAGGTCAACACACATCTGCCTTACTTGAATGGTTTATTCCTTTGTCTTTCCCATGTTAAGGAGAAATGGCCTCTGTGTCATGTCATATTTATACCCTAGGGAAATAGGAAGTTGTGAATTACTGATTAAATGTTTGTACATACTCTGATCAACTTCATAAACTACTGTAGAATTGAAAGAAATACTTTAATTACATTTATTTCCTAAGAAATGTCAGGGGTGCCAATAACTGTGGAGCAGGTGATTTTATGAAGAATAATTATTTCTTATTTTCCCCCCTCTTAAAATTCACTGGATTTAAAGGTTTAAAGATTTTACTCTTTTTCCATCATGGTCCTATATTATTAAAAAAAAAAACTGTGTGTGTATTCCATTTACATGTAACAAATGTAGTGTGCTCCTGTGAGAATGTTGAGAAAATCATTTGAGAAAAGCACAACTACTGTTCTCCTGTTTTCACAGAATATATCTATTACAGTATCCTCTTTATCTTTAAATTAAGTGATTGCATTTGTTGCATCAAAATTTTTTGCAGCTAAGAAGTGAAGTGTTAAGTTTCATGAGTAGAGAAAAGATGGATCATGTTCAGGACTCCACTCCTCTCCATTTATATTTATGCTCATACTGATCATTAGAGAACTTGACCACCAAGCTCTGGTTCTTAGACTTTTCTGCCTCTGGTAAGTACAGCACATTCACTTTTGGGCTAACCACGCCAGCTTTGAGTGTGGCAGAAGTAAACGTTTTATAGTTTGGTTTGTCAAAGTTGTGTAAAGTGTGGACAGGGATTGATTTTCTTGCTTTGGCATTCGTGCTAACAGAAAAGCAGAGTCACTGTCCAGTGTGAGTCATACTGGTTGCCCTTTTCAATACAACATTGTCTCAGCAAAGTGTTCTGGATAATCAAAAGGCTTTGTCTCTAGTTCTAGAAAAAATAAAAAAATAAAAGCACAACATACAACAGTGCCACATAACCATTTAATACCAAATAATTCAAGTGTATGCATTAAAGAACTTAGAAATTGTCTAAAAGGCTGAGAGGAAAGTGTATTTTCTTGACATGCTCTTTGGACAATTGCTACATGGAAAGTGTATGTAGAATAGGAAATTTGTGTTCTACACCTGTTAATTTTTGCTGAAGGCCAGAAACATGAGAATAAATTGTATCTATTTATTATTCAAAAAACTGTGTGTAACCACTTGGTTGAGTTTCCCTTTTAGGGTAAACAGAATTGAACATGAGCTGAGAATTAAAACTACACAAGATCATGCCATCAATTTCCTTGTCCAACTAAATTTTATGTTTTACACAGTTAAATAAAATACTCTAAACAAAAATACTAAACTAAACTAAGCAAAAATAAATTTCTCTTTACTTAACAACAAGATATGAGCTAATAGTACTAGGCATAGCCATTACAGCTAAGTCTCATTGAAGAACACTCTGAATTGTATAACTACAGCTGCAGCTATCTAGATAAGTGGGTAAGTAGTTATAAACATTACATTTCAATATAACACAAATATGAGGCTGCAACTGAAGGAATAGGCATGCTTTTTAAATGTATTTATTTGTGTGAATGTTAAATGGATAATGCAATCAGTATTTTTATGCAAATTCACAATGTTCTTCACATTAAACTGCCTTTGCAAACATTATTATTTTGTGGCATCACATAAATAACCTTTTGTAGCACATTTATAATGTAGTAGGAAGGAAAATGGGAGAAAAGGCTTTTAAACTTTTCAGACACATACTTTCACCCAACATTCCCCTTGGAGTCTGGAGGTCATGAAGTTTGAGTATGTATATGTGCACAGAGCAATGCACATACACTCAATAGATAGATAGACAAAGTCTAGAAAACAGGCATGTCACTGACCACATGGTGTGGATCTCAGGTTAAAAGAGTTAACCTTGTAACTGTATAAAATAAAAGAGTGAGAGATATAGAGATATTGTAAGCACTCAGATTTTTATAGTCCTATTTCACATGAATATTTAAGAATGATATACCCTAGAAATGAGGACTTCCAGAAATCATGAAATGGAACATATCAGTTGGAGATTAGTCAAAGCTATTAATGAGGACCCCTGAGTCTGAAGAAAAGCATTTTGATATGACTTTCAAAGAATCCAGGGAAACATTAATACCAACTGTATTCCCTATTTTTTCATTTCATTTCTGTTCTCTTGATCTAATTGGAGTGTCTTTGTTTGTCTGTATGTACATACTATATTTACAGGCCTTGATTTTGCATTAAATTTTGCATTTTGACTACATTAGCACCCCTAAAACACATCTCAAAATGTCTTAATGAATTCAATAAAGGTAGAATGGTATTACCCTGTATGACAGGTTGACACTCACAAAACTTATCAGATTAAGTTCTGATATCAGATTAATTTCTTAAGCATTAGAGCTCTTGATGCACCGTTATTATAATATTTTGAATTGCTGTTTATATTGAGGGTTTCAGTGTCACATATCTGTCTTTTCCATCTCTGGTCTCTTCTTTGTTTAGAATATCTCCCCTTGTGCTTCTGAGAACATGTCCTGTCTCCACCCATTCCCAGCTGTGTTTAATTTGTAACCTTGTTCCCTGTGTCCTATGTTCTCTGTGTATATAATCCCCTGGTTCCTGTCAGTGATGGTCAGTGTTCTTGTCAACTTGTCTAGTCTTGTCATCATGATGGTTAGTGTTTGGGTAATCTGTTTAATAAATCTACAACCCTCTGTGTACCTCCGCTTCCTCCTACCTGCTTGTTATGTCTGCATACAACTGACATTAAGATTTGAGAAATATAGGCATCTAAACATTTGTTTGTGAAAGATTGAGTAGCTTGACAGTCCCCACAGTAGCCTGTGGAGCAAAAACTTAAGTACCAGAAAATTTAATTTCACTGACAGTGTGTTTCATGAAGATTTGCCCCAAGTAGCCCCCATGGCTATACAACTGTCCTGCAGTTACAAGATAATGGTGCAAATTACAGCGGATATAACTTCCTCATTGTGTGCTGATGGATTTTAATACACTGTAATTAGGTTAGGCAGTGACATACTTCTCACTTTGACAGTTTTTGTACTTCACTAGTATATTAAGGAGGTAAAAGCTGTCAAAGCACCTCATTGTCATGTAAGCTTTCTTTTCTGCTGTTGAGTTTAAATATATTTGCAAATGAGCTCAGTCAATGGTGCCTTTACTGCCAGCACCATTTGCACCCTGAAAGGGTTCAGTTCCCTGCTACATCTGCTAAATAATACAAATTTATACATTTTATTACAGTGTTTAGAAGAAAATCATAAACTTATCATTAAAGTATTTATTAAACAGCAACCTGTGCTGCCACCTTACTTTGTGCTCCTTTTGGGTTTGGGGGGGGGGGGGGGGGTTTGTTTTCAGAATAGCAAAAAAGGAAAAGGGCCTGAAGCACCATGCATGTTCAGTACCTATTATAACCCCATTTGGTATGTATCACAGCTTGTAAATGATTCTTGTTGTCAGTCAAAAGTCTATCAGTTCTTGTTTCAGGGATTTTCATCTATTCTTCCTTGTAACAGTCTTCCAGTTCTGTGAGATTCTTGCATGCTCTGCTTGTTTAAGGTTTATCCACAGATTTTTGTTGATGTTCAGATCAGGGACTGTGAGTAGCAGGATAAAACTTTCCGCTTGCACCTTTTGAGGTAGTCTATTGTGGACTTTGAGTGTGTTTAGGATCTTTATTCATTTGTAGGAGCAATCCTGTTTTCAACTTTAACTATTTTACAGATGCTATATTTGTTTCCAGATTGCTGAAATTTTATTGAATCCATTCTTCTCTCTGCCTGTGAAATGTTTTCCATACCACTGGCTGCAACAAAACCTGATGACAGCCATGCTTAGTTGTGCCTTTTTCTCCAAACCTACCTTTGCTCATTGCAGTCAAAGAGTTCTATTTTAACATATTCTAACCTAAATTTTGTGGTGAGGATGCAGGACTGGTTTTCTTCTGATGACTCTTCCACGAAGGCCATATTTGTGCAGGTGTCACTGAACAGTAGAACACTGCACCACAACTCAAGAGTTTGCTAAATCTTCCTGAAGGTCTTTTACATTCAAGCGGGGTTCAGAATTGGCTTTCTATCAATCCTATGAGCAGTTGTCTCAGATTTTTTTCTTAGTCTTCCAGAACCTATGTGGACCTCCACTGTTATTTCTTCATTTTATTTGGAACTGAGGAAATGGCAATCTGAAATTTGTGGGCTTCAACCATTTTCATTTTCAGAGTGTTAGGCAGCTGCTTAGAAGAACCCATGACAGCTACAGTGCCTTTTGAAAGTTTTCACCTTTGAAAGTTTGTATATATACAGTATTTAATTATTAATATTTATATGTGGTTCATTCATTGTGCATAACTATTCACTCCCAAAAGGTCAGTGCTTTGTAGAACCCCCTTTTGTGGCAATTACAACTGCAAGTCCCATTAGATAAGTCACTATGATCTTGCCACTGGGATTATTTTGTGCATTCCTCAAGGTAAAACTGCTCTAGCTCCTTTAAATTAGATGGTTTCTAATAGTGAACAGCAGTCTTCAAGTCTGACCACAAATTCTCAATTGGATTAAGGTCTGGGCATAAGTAGGTCATTCCAATACATTTACATGTTTGCACTTAAACCACTCATGTTGCTTTAACAGTATGCTTGGGGTCATCTTGTTGGAAGGTGAACCTCCACCCCAGGCTCAAATCACTGACAGACTGAAACAGATTTAGTTCAAGAATATCCCTGTATTTAGCACCATCCATCTTCCCCTCGGCTTGGACCAGTTTCCCAGTCCCTGCTGCTGAAAAACATCACCCACAACATGATGCTGCTGCCAACACCATGTTTCACTGTGGGGATAGTATTCTTGATGTAATGAGATGTGTTGATTTTGTGCCAGACATAGCACTTTCCTTGGTGGCCGAAAAACTTTATTTGTGGTTTCATCTGACAAATTATGATGAAATGCACCTTTTCATAATCTAATTCCCTAACATACACTAGCATGTATGCATGTCTGAAAACGTTGTAATTCCAATAATATTCAAATATTTTGGATGTGAACACAAATTAAAGCTAAAAGTCAGCACTTTGATATCTGAAAATAAATGTACTAAATAAAGTTACTGATGTTACTGAATTTACTTAGCATGGTTGGTATAGCATTTATAACGTATTTAAACCTATTTATGCCTATGTTTTGCTTTTATATTTTATGGTGATTTTTTTATTATTAAAAATTATATTATTGTGCTTCACCTGCTAACAATTCTAGTTTAGAAACCTAATACTTTTTATGTGAGGTGTATTGCCATATGTATATGTGATAGATCATATTTTGTGTTCATATCACCACCTAGACATGCAGAAATCATATTAAATCTTTTTTTTTTCTTTATTTATTTTAGATGTGATCATATGTTTTTGCTACATCATTACAATGTTATAAAATAAAGTGATTATCACCTGTCTTTTACCCCTTGATGATTTACAGTTCTTAGTGTTTACTGAAACCCAGTGTTGCACAGTCACAACCATGTCCCAGTAATCAATTTAATAGACCCCTGCTGATCATGATATTTTTGGGAGCTCGAGGATAGAGGAGGGGGGTGGCCTGAAGACCCAGAGCAAGAGATAAGAAAACTGAATCTGACAGGTTACAGAGAATTTTAAATCCAGCCCATAACATACTTTCTAATATGCTGAATCCAAAAGAACAGAACAGTGCACAGGATTTTTGGAATAGTTAGGGATTTTTGATTAACAATATTCATAATGGTGATACAATACATCTGTTGATACAGGAAAAATAAAATATGTCTAAAATGTACCTTAAGGCAGCATTATGTGGCTAGCTGTTAACAGATTGTAACAGATTGCCATTTTTTGTGTAAGGAGGACAATCTCTCATGAGAGTAGAGTGAGGGATAGAGTTAGTTCAGAAGAACATGGGCTGCAGTATTAAAACTTAATTTCTGGCTTTCGCAATACTCTAGTAACACTTCTATGGATATTCAAGGTTTATTTCCTTTTATGTATCAATGGAATGTTAGCAGCCACGTGACCTGGTTTAATGTGGTCTGTGTAGTAAAAAAAAATTGTTCTTTGTGATAGCCCACAATCATATCTGTCTCCAGCTGTGTGCTAATTTCAAGCTACACACCACATGCCCCTTGATGCACCTCACCTCCTATATGAGAGAAAAATGTTACAATAGAAAGTGTTATATAGCACGTTTACTAGATCATCTCAAGATGTCTAGCTAGTGACTAGATATCTGTTGAAATTGGCTGACAGCAAAGCACAAAGCAAGCTCAACAACACAAGTTATTGCTTACTAGATCAATAGGAAGAAGACAAGTTCAGCATTTGCCTTCTTTTATTTATTTTAGCTCTTGCATTCAGCAAAAGCCAGTCTGAGATTTTCTCTTGGCCAGTCTCCTGCTCGGTCACATTGTCTTTTTCCTCTACTAAGTTACATAACACAGGAGCAGCATTCCACACTGGATCATTAATATGGGTAAAATGTGAAGGCTTTTTTATGGTCCATTATAACATTCAGTCAAAATATAGTTGCAACTAGAAGGAATTAACTGATTGTAATTGTGAGGCCCACAGAGCTAGCAGCTCTGCTTCTCAGATTCAAGAAGCCTATCTTTTTCACCCTGTATATTTCTACATGTAGTTATGTTTGAGCAAAGCAGAAGTTTATAATTCCTTTAGACAAAGTTAGGAAATGGCAATCGCTATTCAGTGTTCATGTTTTCAAACAAAACTACTTGGCATTTCATTTTAAAAATGTTTGGTATTGTTCTCTATAAATCGAAATCCCAGCAATATTAGGTTGTGTTCGAGTACATTTCTTATGTAGTCCTTTTTAAATTTTTAATTTTTAATTAAAATTGAATTTTAATTAAAATGTTTAATACAAATCTTAGCATCCTATTTCTCTACACGTGTGACTCCATATGTAATGTTTAAAAAGACACAACAAATATATATATATATATATATATATATATATATATATATATATACACATACATACATATATAAGCTTCTGTAAGGCTCTTAAATATTAAAACAACAACAAAACATTGTTTAATAAAGGAGAAAATCTGCTACACATCCAAGGCATGTTCCCTTGTGTCTTATCTTCTTCAGTTTGTTTACAGGTGTTTAATCAGTCTACACCAACCCTGGGCTCAGGGAGTGTAACATAATTCACAACTTCACTGGTCTCATAAGACTGTCATGCGGTCACTCAGATTGGCAGCTACTTAGCAATTCCTGCTTTTGTATTGTTTGATACCTATGTGTGGATTTTTTTTCACTTTGAAGTGAAGATATCAATCAATTCCATATTCAATTAGAATATTTATGACATTTGTTATTTTTCCTTTGTAATTAAATTGTCATTACAAACATTTCCCCTTTAATTGGTCTAATTAGTTTTTAATTTTCAATTAAATGTAACACAAACACTGGGTTTGGTGATCCCCTCCTTACCCCCACAATCTATGCTCCTTTATGAGCCAACTTCTCGTCTGTCAGCCTTGGCTAATGGATTTGATGAGGCAGAATGGGGACTGGAAGATGAACTCATCACTGACAGCTTCATTAGCTATGGTTTATCCAAGTTTATTCCACTTCTAGTCCCTATGGGCTGGGGGGCAGGTGATGAAGAGAGAAGAGTGGAAAAGTCAGTGACTGACATACAAACAAAATGCACTCAACCAAGCCTCTTTTAAAATTCTGTATGGTTACTCACTGTATTCCTTCAGTTGCTGCACACTTCATGACCCCTCCTATACAAAGAATAGAATGGCCAAACTCTGGCAAAACATTACTTTAGTGCTATGCCATTCTCAGGAGCAAGGTGGAAGTGGCACATTTGTGTATTAGGTAGACTGGTACTGGTATATCCTGCACAGCAGTGTTTGAACTTTGGAGCATACTAATGAATTTATGCCTTAATACAAGCAAAATTCTTATTCTTATTTGTGAGTATCCTTTTCCATCTGCAGTACTGCACAGAATAAGTCCTCCTCAAAGTTACCAATAACATTGTTAGACTGAACACAACAGCATCTCACTGCAGTTGTTCTCTCCTGCCATGAATCCTTCTGGGATATGCCACAAACTGACAACAGTTTTTCAACATTAACAACTGCACCTCCTCCTTTGTCCCAAGGTATTCTCCAAGGGTTGGTTATTGGTCTCCTTCTATTCATCCTTTATCCCCTTAGTAATATCATTTGTCACCATGGTCTCCACTTTCATTGCTACACTGATGTCCAGCTTTACATCACAAATCCATCACCATTGCAATTTACTCCATTCTGACAAGCTGTAACACCAAAAAATAAGCAATGGATTATTTATTAGATTAGATTAGATTAGATTAGATAGAATTTTATTGATCCCTTGGGAGGGTTCCCTCAGGGAAATTAAGTTTCCAGCACCAGCATCAGTACAGTACAGAAAAGAGAAGAAAGATAAGATAATTTAGTAAAGAAAAGCCCTATATAAATATAAAGAATATATAATATAGAGACTATATTATAATATACAATATAGATAAATAGTGCAAGAAAAAAAGAGTCCTGTAGAAGGGATCCAGTGCTGCTGATCACAGTGTCAGATGTGATGTCCTTCAGCCTGACATGCAGTATGCAGCATGTCCGTGAGGTAGCTGGAGATCCAGGTGACCAGGCACCTAGTGGACCAGTCGACTCACATCCCATTCAGTTTGTCTTGAAGCATAAGGGGCTGGATGGTGTTGAAAGCACTTGAGAAGTCCAGAAACAGGATCCTCACTGTGCCATTCCCCTTATCTAAGTGTGAGTGGGCTCAGTGTAGCAGGTAGATAATTGTGTCTTCCAAATCAACACCTGCCTGGTACACGAACTGCAGACCATCCTGGACATTTTGCACCTGAGGCCTGAGGAGGCCGCTCCATTGTCATCAGATGGGAAGTGAGTGCCACCGGTCAGAAGTCATTCAGGTCATTTGGCTGGTTCTTTTTCAGAACTGGAACAATGCACAATGTCTTCCAGAGGGTAGACGTTCTCCCCACCTGCAAGCTGAGGTCAAAGAGTCGCTGGAGTGGCTCATCCAGTTCTGCAGCGCAGGTCTTCAGCAGTCCGGGACATACTTTGTCAGGGCCTGCTGCTTTCCTGGGGTGACGCCTCTTCAGTTGTCCTCTGACCTGGTCCGCAGTGAAGAATGAAGTCTGTGTTGTGTTGGGTGGGGGGAGGAGGAGGAAGAGACTGCTGTGGTAGCTGGGGGAGAATGTGTTTAGGGAAGAGGGATTAGGGAGAGGTCTTGGTATTGTGGCCTGTGATGGTTTTCACACCTTCCCAGACCTCCCTCATGCTGTTCTCCTCCAGCTTCTGTTCCATCTTCCTCTTCTAGGTGTCCTTGGCTTCCTCTCAGACAGCTCTTCACCTAATGTTATGCTGCTCTCATCGCCTCCCTGTCCTGCTCTGGAAGGTGGTTTTCTCCCTGTTGAGGACAGCTTTGACTTTCTGTGTTACCCATGACTTCTTGTTGGGGTAACACCGTACAGTCTTGGTTGGGGAGACCACGTCTGCACAGAAATTGAGATAATCTGTCAGACATTGTGTCATCCCCTCTAAGTCCTCACAGTGTGGGCTAAGCAGCACATGCCAGTCCGTGGTGTCGTAACAGTACCTGAGAGCTTCTTCCATTTCCGGTGGATCTGGTGGTTGCAAGCTTAGGATTATTCGGTGCACTTTGGCTGAAGGTGGACCAGGTTGTGGTTCGACTTCCCCAGTGGGAAGAGGGGTGTGACACTGTATGCGTGTTTCACACTGGCATACAGCAGATCGATTGTCCTGTATTTTCATGTAGGACAGTCCACACTTGTGAAAAGTAGAGTCCAAAGTAGAACGATTAAAATCTCCAGAAATGTTCATGAGCACCTGATGCTGTGTTTGCAGCTTTGCTGTGACTGAATGTATCTGCTCACATGCAGCACCTGCGCCTGCTCTCTGAGTGATGTAAACACAGATGGTGATCATGTGACTGAATTAGTTGGGGACTTAGAGGGCTGGCAGCTAACTGCTAACAGCTCCAAATCCGGACAACATCCAGATTGCGTCTCTTTCATTTCTTATCACCAACTTCTCAGTGTACAATAACAATGTTTTCCTTTTACCGTTCATAAACTTTGTCTTACACACAAGTAATAATTCACTTCAACACATCACCTTTTGTCATTTTCCCACATCATCAACCTTCACTTAGATGGAGACAATCAAGGCTGAGTGTAATACACAGGCTAAATCAACTGGTTTTAACCTTCATTGCATTTAGCTGCACATTAACTGGTTTAAACATCAAAATGTGATTTCAACTCACTAATAACTAAAAATACAATTACAACATTTACAGAAAATATAATGCACAAGAAACAACTTCTCTCTCTGTAGATTCAGTTAACTTACTTTATAAATCACAAATTAACATAGAGTGCATACTATTCCAGTAAAAGCTAATGAAAACTCCTAAAAAACGAGCTGAGAAGATATTGCGATATCTCGTGAGACTTCCCCCATGCGGCCAGCATTCTAATTAACTTGCAAACATTAGCAAAAAAGTGCAAGACACTTGTATCACAGTGTCCTCTCCT
This sequence comes from Acestrorhynchus altus, assembly GCA_034509495.1. Lineage (NCBI taxonomy): Eukaryota > Metazoa > Chordata > Actinopteri > Characiformes > Acestrorhynchidae > Acestrorhynchus > Acestrorhynchus altus. The sequence continues at coordinate 13,232,600 of CM067518.1, forward strand.
GATACAATAAAGGGGTGAACACCTTACAGAGTAGTTTCGGTGTGGTTTTCCCGTGTACTGACCTGAAGAATAATTATAACAGGAGAGAGTGATGACACTGCTGTTAACATCCACATTGTGTCTGCCGCAGACGGGGTCGCACCCAAACCAACCCAGTGCAACGCCCACTAAACAAAGGTTCCGCTTCACCACTATTTCTCTCTCATCCACATCAGGACAGAACTAAACACAGGCAGATTAATATGCCAAAATGTAAACAAAATATTATTTGTTAATTAATTTTCCCTGAAAGTAAGAGAAATTGCATATGAAAAATATTTCAAGGTTATAACAACCAAAATAATGTGACATTTTTAGGAGCACCACATTAGCATCCAGTGTGAGCTGGGTTAGCCATGTCTCTGTAAAGTTTAACAAGCTGCTGTCTCAGTAAAACTACAGGTTGTTGAGGGCAGACAGCTTCTCGATCTTGTTTGGCAGCAAGTTCACATTCCCCATGATGAAGGAGGGAATGGACAGTTTGCAGCGTTGCTGGTTGTCCGTTAGCTTAGCCTTTAGCTTAGCTCTGCCCTTGCAGCCCCGGGCTCTACTCTGCAGCTCCACCGGGATCGGGTGTCGCATGCTAGCGTGTCCCTTTGTTCCCAGGGCCAGCAGCTCTTCTCTCGAATATGAGAGAAAACTGGCTCCTGGTTGCATCTTCAGAGTTGAAAATATCCATGGGATATGTATAAGAACACTATGTCCTCGTAAGTAGAGCAAAGTATGTGGAAAAGCGAGAAAAGAGGTTAAAAAAATATATATGTATCATATAATTCATTATAATTCATGGAGTAATAACCAAATTTCTTAAAAAAATTAGCCATGATTTGCATTGTTCCCAATGGTAATTTACCTTACCATTGATAACTTTAGTCTGTGTTCTTCCTCTGAATCATTAATCCCTATCTTCATCACAAGTAGAACGGACTACTGCAACAACATTCTCTATGGACATTATCCACAATCCTAATTAATTTTCAGTACTCAGTAATCAGGAACTCAGCTGCATACCTGTTCATTCATTCGCTTTTCCTTGACTACAATAGGTCTGCCCTCAGTAAACTTCACTGGCTTCCTGTTTCACAATGAAACTTTAATTCATAATTCTTCCCTTCACATACAAAACATAAACTGAACTTCTGTCCATACTCTTTAGGATTATAAGCAGTATAATGGAGTGAGAGAGCCTTTTCTATAACCACTCCCTCCCTTTGGATCTGTCTCCCCAAAAAAATATTACATTTCAGACCTGCTTTCAATTTATGAATGTATATTTTTCACTTTAAATCTGTAAAAATTTGAATGTTATTTAATTTAATTGAATTGCATTGTTTTATATGTGTCTTTAACTCCTGTTTGATCCATATAAAGGGACTTAAAATATCTTAAAAAGTGCTATATAAATAAATAATAATTATATAACCATATTTACATTTTATCATGCAATGTTATCCTAAAATATCTGAGGCAAAAAAAAGATAGATTTAGGTCAAAATGAACGCTATGGCCTTTCAAGAAATGTAATATTAATCTCACAATATTGTGAAACTAAAATATGCACTAATATAATAGAAGTAAGAGAAGTGCAGACATGGGGGTGTGGAATCAATGTGTCAAAAGAATACATTTGTTCTGGCTGCATTAGCCATCCATTCTGACATTACTGCTTAAAATACCTAATATATTGTGATCCCTTTTCATTGATGAATATGGTAGAGGGTCACTGACTGCTGACTGATTTTTCTTCTGATCTGCCATGATAATATATTTCAGTGATTGAGTCACTTTAAGCCTCTTTTCATGCAGAAAGACCAGGGCACATGCAAAAGTTTCTCTGTCTGGCCAAGCAAAAAGAGACAATAAATCAGCACTGATCCCTGATTTGCTGGCTTTAAGCTGTAATGAGACAGAATACCAAGTCTGATTCTCCTTTGCTGTAGGTAGAAGGTGGGTTTGCAAGTCAAAAAAAGACTTACTATCATATCAAATAATACCACAGGAAAGAATAATAATCAGATAGTGAAAACGATGTCGTTAAGCTAAAGCATATATCAATCAGCCAATCACGTATCAAATTTTTGCAGTTTTTTTTTCTTTTCTCGGTGAAGTAAAAATGAGTAGTTGGTATATGTGGTGTACAGTGCATCTGTAAACTGTTCCCAGCACTTCACTTTTTTGCATATTTTGTTATATTATTATTATTATTATTATTATTATTATTATTATTATTATGTTTTTAATTTACTGCCTTATTCCAAAATGGATTTAATTCATTTCCCCCTCAAAACTCTACACACAAAACCCCACAATGACAAAGTAAGAAAAGATTGATGTTTCTGCAGTTTGATTGGAGAACACCTGTGGTAAAATCAGTTGATTGGACATGATTTAGAAAGGCACACACCTGTTTATAAAAGCTCCCATAGTAGCTAGCTAGCTAGCTAGATAGATACATACATACATACATACATACATACATACATACATAAATACATACATACAGGCCATATTTCCTCATATGTTAGATGATGAGATGCTGGTTGCCCCACTGTGTAGATTCTCCAGTTTCTTCTTACAGTGCTCTGAGGAACCTTCACAGAAAAGATCTTAGAAGAACCCATTTTTGAAATAGCTTATTTTATTGAGATCGTTTTAAGCTGTTATTCAGAGTTCAACCAAAATTTAGTATTCTAAAGATCCTCAAAATTACACATGCTTGTCTGTTTCTTGTCTTGTCTGTCTTGGTTTTTTTCTTGCTTCTTGGCACATGGTAATTGTCTCTGCCTTAGCTCCACCACTTGATTAGAGTTCCCATTCATTAGTGTCTCCTTTCTAGTCCTGCCCTCTCATTATCTTATCCAGGTGTGTCTATTCTGTCTCTGTGTGTAAGTAGTCCCTTTGTTTCAGTGTTTTTATTGTGTTGACTTGGTTTCTCCTTGTTGGCTTAGCATTGTCCAAGTAGAAAAACTTCAATTTCAATATTTAACAATTTGATAGACATCAATAACTGTAAGATTCTGTCACTGACCTTATTAATTCCAGAGGTCTTGTAATATCTGAACTCTTGCAGTTGCTGCTGTACATGGTTGGCAGCAGCATAGTGTGGGGAAAACAGTAAAAATAGAATATGATAATTTTTTTTTTCACTCTGAAAAGAATGCTTTGGTAGCATCAGATTCTTAAAAACTGTATATACCAATAGAAGTATATAATGTATCATGAAAGGATTTATCAGTATTTAATAAAAATTAATTGCTCCCCTGGTTTCCTGGTGTCAGATTAAACCTAGATTAAAATACATTTAATCCACAATTAAAGATTCAATTAATGTTTTTCACCGGCAAACATTTGCTGGCCACCCCCTAAGCACTGAAGCGCCACAGCCTGATTTCTCTGCTGTACACCCTGCTGACCCACATCTGCATGGCCAGGCTGTGCACCAAATAATCAGGTTTGCAGATGACAGGAACACTGTCCATCAAGTTCTTTCACCATCAAGGGCATCTACACTAAACAGGGTATATAAAGAAGGCCTGCAGCATCAGGCATGATCACCCTTCACATCCCCTCCTGTCTGGATGTAGGCTATGGACCATCTGGGCCCAGTTCTGCAGATTTATTAACAAGCTCTTTAGATACTCAGACACAACTGCTACCCAACACACACAACTATTTACTGCGTAAGACCAATAATTGGTTAATCTTCTCCGCTCTACAGTATTATCACAGACTATTGTCTAGTCTTTACTGTGCACTGTTTAATTGGTGTTTTGTTTATAGTATAATGGTTTGCACAGGTTGTGCCTTCTCTTATTGTCTACTGTTATCTACTGTTGTTCAAATCTAAGGAGTCTAAGTTAACCTTTATAAATGGGAAAAATATTAATTTGTTTTTGGTCTTTTTATAGTAAGACTGCTTTTGACAACCTTAACAAATTTGACAGTGTAGATTGCAATGAAATGAGAATACATGTCCATATAATCTAAAGTGTGTAGTTTTCCTGTTTGCCTTCTTAACACTGACACTAATTTGTTTAATTTTAAGTATGTGACTTATATAATGAAACAAATCTAAGAGTAATGGAAAGTAATTATGCTACTTTACCACCATAATCCTTTGTATTTGGTTACAGAGTACTTTTTCAACAGGTAATTATATACAGTGCATCCATTTACATTACATTTACATTTATGGCATTTAGCAGATGCCCTTATCCAGAGCGGCTTACAAAAGTGTTTTGCTGTTCACTCAGAATGTCCTTAGCTAGTAGACAAGGCAAGAATCTAGAGACTCCTCATGCTTAGATCCTGTTGAAACAAATGTCTTTATGGAGTTAAATACTCCTGAAACAAATGAGTCTGCCTTCAGTCTGCATTTGAAGACAGTGAGGGACTCCCAGGGGAAGTTCATTCCACCATTTGGGTGCCAGAACAGAAAAGAGTCTGGATGCATGTTTGTGTTTTGAGGGATGGTGGGTCAAGCTCAAGCTGTACCAAGAGCCCTTCGGCTTCAAGTACAGCTCGGGCTTGACCCACCATCCCTCAAAAATGTTTTGACCATTGCCATCATGTATGGAGGGGCTGATCCATTTTTGGCTTTGTAGCATCAAGGTTGTGAATCTGATGCGGGCACCTACAGGGAGCCAATGAAGGGAATAAAACTGGTATAACTGACCATAACTGGTCATCCACTACTACACCAAGGCTCTGTGCTTCATCAGATAGAGTGACCAGTGAGTCCTCAAGGGAAATGGTAAGATCAGGGTGAGGACCAGTGCTTCCAGGAATGAATAATAGTTTGGTATTACTGGGGTTGAGTTTGAGGTGATGGGCTGCCATCCGTGATGAAGCATCAGAGAGACAAGCTGAAATCTGGGATGAGACCTGGGTGTCAGAGGGTGGGAAAAAGAGGATGAGTTGAGTGTCAACAGCATAGCAGTGGTAAGTAAACCATGAGAAGATAGTACTTTACCAAGAGAAGTAGTGTAGAGGGGAAAGAGAAGAGGACTGAGGACTGAGCCTTGTGGAACACCGGTGGAGAGTCTGTGTGGAGCTGATATTGCTCCCTGCCATGTGACCTGGTAAGAACGCTCTTCAAGGTATGATGCAAACCATTGTAATGCAGAACCAGTGATTCCAATGCTACAGAACATTCAAGGATTTTTGAGAGGAAGGAGAGTAGTGAGGAGAGTAGCATCCAGAAAGTATTCACAGCGCTTCACTTTTTACACATTTTGTTATGTTACAGCCTTATTTTAAAATCAAATCAATTAATCCCCCCCCCCTCAGAATTCTACACGCAATACCAACAAAGTGACAAAATGAGGTCTTTGCAAATATATAAAAACTAACAAACAAACAAACAAACAAACCCCCCTCCCACAAAACATATGTACAAAATTTTTCACAACCAATACTTTGTTGAAGTAACTTTGGCAGCCATTGCAGCAATGTTGGAGCTCTGTCAGAGTGACCAATGAGTATAATCCTGTCTTGGAGGTCTACAGACAATTCCTTAGACTTCATGGCAAGGTTTGTGCTCTTATATAAATAGGTGTGTGCCTTTACAAATCATGTCCAATCAACTGAATTTACCACAGGTGTCCAATCAAGCTGTAGAGACATCTGAATATCTGATAGTCAGTGGAAACAAGATGCTCCTGAGCTCAATTTTGAGTGTCATGGCATGTGCTATGAATACTCATGTACATGTTATATTTTTGTGTTTTTATTTTAATACATTTAAAAAAAAATCTCACTTTGTCATTGTGGAGTAGTGTGTGTAGAATGATGAAGGATAAAATGAATTAAATCCATTTTGGAATAAGGCTGTAACATAACAAAGTGTACTAAAAGTGAATCAATTCCCAGATGCAATGTATCTGGAAGCTTTACTAACAAGGTCTAATGGTAACAATTATAATCTTAACTACTCTGCATAATACACATTTTTTAGAATGCATGGGTTTGTTTATGTTCATACTTGTTGGTCTGTTTGTTAGAAAACATTTTGCAACCCTAACACTACTGACCATTGGACAGTTGGCTGCAGCTGACTGACAGATACACTGACAATTTGTCCATTAAGTGCATTGGGCACTACAGTGCTGCTTGGGTTTTTAACAGCTGTGTAAATGCCTGGTTCATACAATATTGAACAACTATCAGACTATCAATTAACTAGTGTGTTATAGTCAACTAGAAACTAGGTGAGGTCAACATATATAAAGAAAAAAAAATCCATTCACGCACAGCGATTAAATGCTTGCATGTGCATTCTATCACTGTGTGGGGTGCCTCATGAAGACAGACATTGTAAGATTGGTGTCTTCTGAAAGCTTTCAGTAACCAAAAAGGCATTTTTGATTTGATTGGTGGCCAAAATGAAACTTTAAAATAAAAACTTCAGTTTTCAAAAAATATTTTTAAGTCTAGTGTCAGGATCGGGCAACAGAACAGATGAGGGGTGCGGAGGTTAAAGGGGTGCAGACGGGTAGAAGATTTAATAAACACAAATCACCAGACAAACCAAATACACTGACCAATACTACATACCAAACTGATGGAATCTAAAACATGACAAAGACTAACATACGCAAATGTAAACAAAAGCAGTAACATTAACTATAACACAGACTAACAAATTATAACAGGTAACTATAAAAATACAACAGAGGAATACAACAGTGGACCGACAAAGACAGGATGGGACAACAGGTCTTAAATACTAAATGACATGGGTAACAGCTGGGACAAACTAACAAGGGGGCAGGTAAACAGATTAGATACAGGTGGTAATGGGAGGAGAGGAGGGAGGAGACTAGGACAAAAAAACAAAAACCATGTGCTAAAGGGCACATGGGGGGAACTAACAGGGGAGACAGTACTGACAAGAGACAGATGTGACATGTAGACTGGGCCTCAGTCTACACATACACTCTTCCAAGCACTGATCATCTGGTAGGGACTTCTTTCCACCACATTCACATTGTTCTGTGATATTATTGGCTGCTTGCAAAATAGAAAACGGATTTTAACAGCTCCACTTACCATACAGATCCATGTATAGTGTACATAGTTACATAACAATGTATCATAAGTTTGTACTTTTCCTGTTTGCCTTGTTTCAAAATGCCTTGTTAAAATTTAATTTAATTATGTGGCTTATATGATGAAACAAATCCAAGAGTAATGGAAAGTAATTACATTATACAACTTCAATATCACAATCCTTTGTATTGATTTACAGAGTAAATATTTTACCGGGTAATTATATACCTAGAAGCTTTACTAACAAGGTCTAATGATACCAATTAGTATTGTAGCTGTGATTGTGTTCAAGACTAATTGTTAAGAATGAATGAGTCAATTATTACTGGGTAGATAGCTATTGCATGTTGTGTTGGGCTGCTTTGCAATTCCACTGATCTGTGCAGGGGGTTTTGTTTTCATTTGGCTTTGAGAATAAGAAGTTCCAACCCATCTCAATCTCAGCTTGAGCTGGTTTCATTCTCTGATGTGGAGCTTAGCAACTTGTTATAGTGACAATGATCACTGTATCTTCTATCATGGCTCTAAAGAATTGGAGAAGTATTCCTTGTTGCTTTTACCCTGTTTATAGTCAGACAATCTGCCCATAACACTCATAATACTGTATTAAATGCACACAATCACATTTGGCTTTAGAAGTGTTTATCCTGGTCATTCTTCAGCCTTGTGGAAGTGAACATACCCTTTTCAAAGCGAACTGACAGATTCAAGTACAGCAGCAGTATTTTCTCTTGCTTCAGTCTGTCTAATGCTAGACGTTAGTGCATGAGAGACTGCCCTACAAGAAGATGCAACAAAATCCCAAATCTAAGCTTGAAGCTCCTTGAATAAATGTTCTGAGTTGATATGAAATATCAATTATAGAGAATTATAAAAAAAATGTTTAATGAAATTTTCTTAGTGAGTTGTAATTACCAGCATAACCACTGGTTCCTCTTGCCACTATTGAAAGAAATCCCTGTGAGAGCTTTTGTTTTTGTACAATGCAGGAGCATGAATTAGTTGATTAACATACTGTAAAAATATAAGAGGACAGAAGTTGATTTGAAACTGTAAATAATCCAGCCAGAGAACAATTACAGTTCATGTGTCATATTGTCATGTACTATAATACAGCACTAAACTAATTTCCTCTCACTGTATCAGTACTGGATCATGCATTGTGTCTAATTAAGACTTAATGAGAAGGAGGAGAGAAAGAGAGTGCATGGGAAATAAAAGAATAATTATTTCCTTGACATTACATGTGGTTCCCCAGAATCACTTTCATCCTCTTTCATTTCTTTCATTACCTTTCTATGATTACAGTCACCTTGGTGTGTTGGCTTTGCAGAAGCCTGGAGATATTATCATTGTAATGGTGGACCTCTATTCAGCAGAGCAAACACACAGTCGAGCCCTCCCCTTGAACCCATTCCAGAAAGTCAGAACAAAGAAGCATCAAGGCTTAATATGCAATACTGCATGTATGGGAGCCTGTATGATAAATACGCAGTGCTATCTGTTGTACATTATGCAAAAACATATTGTTAAAGACAAGAATACTACAATACTGCATGCATGGCCATTTGATCTTCTTTTGAACAATATTGGCAGATGAAGGTAAACACATACAACTGAAGAAATGTCTTTTAAACATCATTTGTAAAATGTAATTTTATAAATTAGTATAAAAGCAATATTCTTAAGTAAAAAGTAGTAACACTCCACCATTATTGCTTCTTAAAATGTGTAATATTAGAATCAACTGCTGATGAACATGGTTAGAGAGGATTATAGAGGAGCCTGTCTTATTTAAACCTCAGACATTAGTTTGGTTTGTCCTTGATTGATCACCATGGCCAGATCCAATTAGCATTTTGAGGTCCTTAGAAAGAAATTTGTAGATGCAGATGAGCCTGAGTCTGAGAATTTTAGCAACAATATTTTGTACCTAAAAGCTGCACAGGTCCACTGACTTGTGACAGTGAGAATAATTTTTCTATCCTTGCTACTCTGGGCTGTGAGTAAATACAATAAAGTTAATAAGAGATGTGGCTTTAGATAGACTGCTCTTTAAAGCCCTACAGATATTCTTTTGCCTCTATATTCACATGCACAGAGACAGTACAGCTCCCAAGTTTATTGTCATGTAAATTCCATTCAATATTAACCATGCTCCAGCTTATACACCTCAAGATATGATCATGGTTTCAAAGGCCACGATTCCTGATAATGTCCTCCCCATGGGTGCAGCCTCTCCATTATTGATGTTTGCGAACCTTTGTGAATTCCAAACAAGAGAGTGTTGGATAAGACTTGTATGAAATAGCAAGCTGATATCCTATTAATGCCTGCTTTTTCCATGTGGATAGTGAGCTACAAGTATAAACACTGGGACACTCCATCACAAGGATCAAAGGAGATGCAAGATGAATGGATTGGATTGAATTTGGAACGGATTTGGTTCCCATTGGTGAAAGCCATAGCAGGTGAAATGGTAAATCATGATGGTGACTGCAGGAACATCTTCATTGTTAGGTCTTCTGTTTCATGAGGGTTCCTACTATGATAGTCCAGTATGAACTGACAGCATATAGAATTATATAATCAAAAATATAGATATTATTCATCTGACATATTATGTTCTGCTTCATCATAATTAGGACTTAATCAGAGTTTAATTTAATCAAAAACCTAAGTAAAACCATTTAAACCACTTTAAACACAGCATGCGTTGTGTAATAAATGAACAGTTATAGCAAGTGAAAGGATGACAATCTTCTGCAATATCATGCTTCTTTTTTCAAGAATTTCTCTTAGGTCCTGTGTTCTGTAATGTACTCAGTAGTAAAGAAGAAGCTACTCTGTTATATTCTATTAAGCCTTAATTGTGCAAAAAAAAATCTGTGTACAGATTTTTCTGTGTAATTTCTCTCAGTAGGTCTACTATATTCTTCTCGTCCGACCCAAGCATCTTGTGGTCGAGGCCATTTTTAGTGGCAGCAGTGTTGGCAGCCAAGTCTGTAAGGAATGAAAACAGGCGAGCTTTTTTGGTAAGAGCTAACATGCAGTGCTCCCCCGTGCTGACACTAATGCCTTTGAACAACTCAAGGTGTGTGTGGCCTGCTGTGTTTGATCTGTCTACTCTTTCCCCTTTGCCCAACCCCTTTTGTTAACCTGTTCTCTTGCCCCAGGGTCTGACAGCTGGACTAAATTGATCTTCTTACCACACATATCAAATATTCTTTATGAGAAATAAGGGAGAAAACATTTTCAAGAAAATCAAATTTATTCAATGTGGCTGTCAGACATTTGTTTTACACTTGGTAGAAAGAACTAAATTTACAGGGTAAATACAGCTTCAAAAGAATCACTAGTGTTCACCTTTAACTAAAATATATGATAACCAGGGAGATGTTTAGGGAATAATGTACAACAAATGTCTTTGAAAATGAATGTGTAACTTCATAATTAGCAAATGACCAGTCAAGCACATAATTCTGTAATAATTTCTCATTAATATAACACTCAGAAATATACAAATAGTGCAGTTAACTAAACATAGTAATTAACTAGCCATGTTACTATATTACCTTACTAAATAATATAATATAGTGTTGTCCACTAATTTTATTCTCTTTTTTCCCAATGATGTAAAATCACATTATATTATTGAAAATGTATGGCATTTTCAGGTTGATAATGTATAATATTTATTGCATTATTAGGTGTTGCGCTACATGTATGTAATTGTTACAATATTATATACACCAATATTAGATAGATAGATAGATATACACACCAATTGCTAGATGATGAGTTAATTAAATCTGTTATGCTCTTATTGGTCATGTCAAAAAAACTCTCAGATTCCTCAGATTGGTCATGTCAAAAAAACCCTCAGATTCTTCCTGGAATCCTCTCAGATTCCAGATTACTACTTGAATCAATTTTCACTCATAATGATTTTTTTTTACTTTCTGGCAGCACAAATAGTATATATAACTGTATATGTGTGTGTGTGTGTGTGTGTGTGTGTGTGTGTGTGTGTGTGTGTGTGTGTGTGTGTATAGACCATATGCTACTCAAAATTCATTTCAAGGACTAAGAGAATAAATTTTTTTTGTATGAATTTCATCATGTTTTGTTAAAGAAAAGAACTGAAATCTCAGAAATCCTCAAAAATGTATCATACAGAGTATTCTGAGCTTGCAGTGCAATCAAATGAATTATTTGTAATGATTGACAAGGATATTTATAACAATAAGTATGTGTTAATAAGTATATATAGTTAAGTATGTATCAGCATTATCACTTTTTATTCTGAAATGTGAACATTGTATGAGCAAAGAAAAAAGAAAGCAAACAGCTTCATCATTTCCCTCTATAGCCCAATATCTGGGTCAGTTATGTCATTAGCCCTCCATATAGTAATCACAGAGTAGTGCAGAGAGTACTAAACATGCACTGGAAGCTCTTTGGCATTTAGACTTGGATTTAAATCAGTTAAAACCAGCAATTCCAAGCTGGATTATTCACTGATAACACAGTAACAGCACACAATGGTGAGACCACCATGGATAGGGTGTTGTAGTTTGATATGTCTATCATGTCTGAGTTTACTCTGATTCTTAGTTAGGAAGTCTACAATAGGGCATGTAACTGCCTGCAAAGTGAGAGTTCTAAGAGTTAATAATGAATAATGAGAGTGATGCTATTGTTAAACAGTTGAAAGGTACAAATGTCTATTGGGCTTCAATCAATCAATCAATCAATCAGTCAATCAATCAATCAATAACTAACTAAATAAATAAAACAATTTACTATACATTACTTTTTTACAGTTGCATTAATTCACATGCATTGTTCTTCCCTCTTCTCTCACTTTTCTCATGCGACACACAGGAGCAGACCTGTCACCAGTAAATGGACAGATTTAGGCCATACCCATTCCTAGTACACATTTGGATGCAAAAACTAACATTTTGACAATTAAACAAATACAGATAAAATACAGAGAATGTTATTGTGTTACACAACTCGCCATCATTGCAAACCCATAGCCTAATTTATTCCAGCATTTCAAGTACAAATTCAGTGTTACAAAGTGCAATTAAAAAACATTCTTACTATGAGAATCATAATAAAGTATGCTTTTTTGAATGTGAGCATTCAGTGAAGTGACTTGGTACTCTGCATTAACCTTTAATCCAAGCCATGGCTGAGGGGGCCTAGAAGCTAATAGATATTCAAAAACCCAGCATATGCATAGGCATGCTCACAGCAGGCTATTCCCCAATGCAAAGAATTAAAGTCTTCTTGAAACAGAACAAAAACCGTTGTCATGCCAACTATAAAAAAGTTCTTCATGGTCAGGAAACTAGCTGTCTTTAGTTTGGTATCTTTTCTTTATATGCACTTAAGTGTGTGTATACCTAATACTTTTTTAATGAAAATGTAATTTGCAAGTAGCACAAGTTAACAAAGTAGAATATCCAATATAACAAATAAAATACACCATATGGACAAAAGTATTGTGACACCTGATCATTCATTGTTTTATCCTGCTTTTGTTGGAGTAGTTGTCTCTACTGACCAGGGACGGCTTTCTACTAGATTTTGGAACATTACTGTGAGGATTTGTTTGCATTCAGCAAAAAACATTAATGAAGTCAGGATTAGTGAAGACAAACATTTCGACATGCAATGTATGGTCTTATAATAATGGATGATTGGTGAATAATTAGTAATTAGTAGGTAATTTCTCCTAAAAAACAGTTGGTGAATGAGGCCCATAGAGGCTCATTGAGACCAGGTCACAGCAATGCACACTGAATTGAAATAAACTGAACATATTCACAAAAGTTAATTGAAAGCTTAGGTGTTTCATGTCTTATTTTACTTCACAAAATATTTGGTGGGTCTCAATACAAAAAATTCTCAGCATTAAACAAAATGTGACAATCGTTTGTATGTATTAATAATGTTAGATAATGCAGTCTTGAAATGGGAACTGTCTGGCATTATTTTACAAGTAATTAAACAATTAAAAGTCCCTCCCCCAAATGGCATTTAACCTTATATACTAATATTTTCTTCCCTCCAGAGAGAAATCTCCTCTGCCCAAACACATTTCACACTTCAGTGCTGTTACTTCAGCATCAGTGGACATAAATGAATATGTTTTGAAGACTACTGTTGGCTTTGTGATGTTTGTAATTGGATTTGTTTGCACATCAGAGAAGGCGCTGTGCTTAAGCAATCAACAGCTACAATGTCAGCATGACAGACTAGGTCTGCTTTAATGCTCTTCATATTGAGTTAAGCCCCAAAGTAAAGTGGATTACGTGCACAAAGTCTAATAAATTTGATGTAAACAGAGGAGTTAATGTATGAAAAACTCTGTATGAGACTCAAAGGATGTGTGCAAGGCAGAGCTCTCCTTTAATCACTGATATTTTCAGTACACCATTATTGCAATCCAGAGATTTAATCAATCTTAAAAACAACCACCATGTGCCCCTACTCACAGATGCTACAAATGGTTCCATGAATGATGCCATAGAGCATAAATTAAAGTTCAAAAGGGCCAATTAGAGAAAGGTTCTGGAACATGTCTAATATGCATTATGAATCAGTACCATATCCTGTATATTAAAGTAGTCTAGTAGTCCTATCAGCATTTTATGTCAACAATTAAATGTCAGCACAGCACAATTATAATACAACATATTTTAATAATATTTATATGTCTTTACACTGAACTGGACCAGTTTTAAATAACAAATTCTTTAAATAAATTTGAGTCAAATTTAAAGATAAAACATAAGCTTTTGAAAAATTGTACATCTTATTCCAAAGTGCTTCATATCTTGCCATGTCACAGCATTCCATAATGCTTTTCCCTATTAGTACAGTATCATTGACTATTGAGACTTCCTCTGCTCGCTTCATAACCAGAAAGCTGATTGGCTCTTTTTGTTCGAGGGCAGCATGTTATTCATTAGCAGATATCATTATGAAAACTGATGATTGGTCAGCTCATTTATAATATCTCTGGAATATGGGTTGAAATTTTTTTTCAACCTATATTCAATTGAATACACTACAAAGACAAGATAGTAAAAACCTGTATCCCACTGAAAATGTGTGGCGCATTATGAAGCACAAATACGACAAGAGAGACCCCATACTGTTGAGAAACTGAAGTTGTACATCGAGCAAGAATAGGAAAGAATTCCACCTACAAAGCTTCAACAATTAGTGTCCTCAGGTCCCAAATGCTTATTGGGAGGAAAGGTGATGTAACACAGTGGTCAACATGCCCCTGTGCCAACTTTATTGGAACATGTTGTAGGCATAGTTATCCATTTGAACATTAAATATATTGCGTTTGTAGTGTATTCAAGGGAATATAGGTTGAATACGATTTGCAAATCTTTGTATTCTGTTTTTATACATGTTTTATACAACATCACAACTTCATTGGAATTGGGGTTGTTTTTTTTGTTTTTATTTTTAATAAATTTGCAACAAACTTTTCTCGATTATTCATCATGATTCGATGCTGCCCACACAGTGTAGAACAGGACACTGGTGACCATGGACTGATAAAACACCCACAGGAGTTTCCAGCAGATGTTGAAGTACTGTAGCCTCCTCAGAAAGTACAGCCTGCTCTGTGCCTTACTGTACAGGTGGTCAATGTTACATGACCAGTCCAACTTGCTGTCCAGCCACAGCCCAAGGTACTTATGGGAGTCCACAGCCTCCACCTCATCTCCCTCAATCAGAACTGGTTATGGCTTTGTGGATTCCTGTGGCACCAGGCTGCAAAGTCCCTCACCAGGCTCCAATACTCCTCTCTATCATCACTGATACATACAGCTATGGCTGTATCATCAGCAAACTTCTGGATGTGACACTGCTCTAAGAGGGGCCAGCACCATGCCCTGGGGTGCTCCAGTGCTGCTGATCACTGTGTCAGACATGATGTCCTTCAGCCTGATGTTGTGCGGCCTGGCCATGAGGTAGCTGGAGATAAAAGTGAACAGACAGGGGTCCACTCGCATTCCATTCAGTTTGTCCTGAAGCATAAGGGGCTGGATGGTGTTGAAAGCACTTGAGAAGTCCAGAAACAGGATCCTCACTGTGCCATTCCCCTTATCTAGGTGCGAATGGGCACGTTTGTAGCAGATTGCGTCTTCCATACCAACACCTGCCTGGTGTGGAAACTGCAGACCATCCTGGGCATGTTGAACCTGGGGTCTGAGGAGACAGAGGAAGCGCTACTCCAACGTCTTCATCAGACGGGAAGTGAGTGCCAGCGGTTGGAAGTCGTTCAGCTCACTTGGCTGGTTCTTTTTTGGAATTGGAACAATGCACAATGTCTTCCAGAGTGTAGGCACTCACTTGTTTGGGTGTTCATTATCCTAACTTCCTGACCTTACTAATGTCCTTGTCACTCAATGTGATGAAATTCTCCAACGCTCCAAAATCTAGTAGAAAGCCTTTCCTGGACACTAAAGACAGTTATTTCAACAAAAGCAAGAGAAACACTTATATTCTTGAAAACCAATGAATAAACAGGTGTCCCATCTTTGTCCATATAGTGTTTGTTTTCTTTTAACTAATTCTGTGCACCAGAAATTGATGTTGTAGTTAACTCTTAGAACCCAAGATCCACAATTTGCGGACAATTACAGGTAATTTTCTGAGGATCAGATTAACCAATACATGATACACAATGAGGCAACCTACAGAGAGCAGTTCAGCACACATTGGTGCTAGGAAATCAACGTCTAACTTAATGTCAGCAAGACCAAGGAACTGATAGTAGATAGTTGAAGCAGGAAAGAGATGAGACCACTGTGGAAAGGGTCAGTAGAATCAAGTTCCTCTGTGTTTACATCTCTGATGAGCTTACATGATCAGGACACAACACATGAGGAAGAAGGCACCCCCAGATTCATTGATACAACACATTATATTGACCTATTGATTATATATATATATATATATATATATATATATATATATATATATATATACCAAAAAAAAAAAAATATCCTATGGAAGTAAATGTTCCCTTTTAATGGTAACATAAGGCAACAAAGTCTGGAAAAGCCTTGACACCTTGAATTAAGCTGCTGCATTAGTTGCTGTGGTGTCATGCAACAGATCAATTCAGTTCAGATCTCAAAAATCCTTGAAATCGATCATGCAGAAAATGTTACATTTTTGATCAGTTATTTGTAATGATCTGATTACCAAGGATATTTAGAATTATTTTTCATAATACTTGACAGTAATTAATAATAAAATATTATTAAAATCTTTTTTTTTATGTATATATGTGACAGGATTATCTATTCTCACATTTTGTATTGTGATATTTGTGAGCAAAGAAAGAGTGCAAATAGCCCCTCCCTTCTTGTTTTCTTCAGAATATGGGATGTCATCAGCCACAATTCTTCTCATTGATCTGCTGGACTCAGACCCCAACTGCATGCAGGTCAAGCATACATACATATGGAGCAGTGAATTATGCAATTATTTGCTGCTATGGTCTTTAAATTGGGATTTTAAGCAGTTTGAAAGGAGTGGGTTTTGTTTCTTTTTCTGAGCTTAATTATTGACAGTTCATGACAAATCAATGACACATTGATTAGGCAGGGTAGGTCTTGCTGTTTGTTATGATATGTACATCATGTCTGTAGGCTACTTTAATTGTTAATTATTTTCTTTCCTGAAATTACACATTCAACATCTGTGGTTTTGGGCAAAAAATGAGTTATGCTTTCTGCATAATCCACACTTGCCCTCACAATCTGTTTTAAAAACTCCCCAACCACCCAGTTTCTCTGAGCACTGAGCAGAGACAGACAACTCATTCTGACAAACTGCCATCTCTGTCATAAAAAATACATCTTGTGTCCTCCATCTGTCCTGCTGCCAGCCTCATAATTCAGGCCTGATTTGATTTTGCTGGGGTACTGCCCTGCAGGTCGCCAGAGTGGAGTCTAACCCACCTCAAATTGCTGTGTGTGTGTGTGTGTGTGTGTGTGTGTGTGTGTGTGTGTGTGTGTTTTAGGTGAATTTGAACAACACACATTTGTGTGCAGAATGGTTGTTCAGCTTAAGTGGTTCCTATTTCCAGTCTTAAGCCCTTCCTATGTTGTCAATAGTATAGGATTTTTTTCTGGTTGATATGATATTGTAATTTGATTGAAATGACATCCTAAGTAGGATATGATAGGATAGGATAGAACTTTATTGATCCCTTAGGAGGGTTCCTTCAGGGAAATTAAGGTTCCATCAGCAGCATAAGTACAGTACAGAAAAAGGTAGAAAGAGATAATAATTTAGTAAATATAAATACAAAGAATATATAATATAGAGATTATATTACAATATACAATATATATAAATAGTGCATGAAAAAAGAGTCCTGTAGGAGGGGGTTGCACATTATTTTTATTATTGCAATTTGAAATGTATATTGCACCATGTCCAGTTGTGTTGTGGTTGTAGGTTGTGGGTTCCTAGTTGGTTCCTACTCGTTCCCATCCTCCATCCTCCTATTAGCACTACTCTCCCCCAGAGAGAAGTTGTACAGTCTTATAGCGTGCAGGACAAAAGAGTTTTTAAGTCTATTGGTCCTGCACTTGGCAAGGAGCAGTCTCTGACTGAACAGGCTCCTCTGGTGGCTGATAACAGTGTCCTTCTTGGATATGCTGCTCCCTCCCACCCCCCAGCACACCACAGTGGAGAACAGGACACTGGTGACCACGGACTGATAAAATATCCACAGGAGAACTGTAGCCTCCTCAGAAAGTACAGCCTGCTATGTCCCTTTCTGTACAGGTGGTCAATGTTACATGACCAGTCCAACTTGCTGTCCAGCCACAGCCCAAGGTACTTATAGGATTCAACAGCCTCCACCTCATCTACCTCAATCAGAACTGGTTGTGACTTTGGTCTGGACCTCCCAAAGTCAATGACCAGCTCCTTGGTCTGTTGAGCTACAGATGATTCCTGTGGCACCAGGCTGCAAAATCCCTCACTAGGCTCTGATACTCCTCCTCACTATCATCTCTGATACATGTAACTATGGCTGTATCATCAGCAAACTTCTGGATATGACACAGCTCTGAGTTGTAGCAGAAGTCTGCTGTGTACAGGGTGAAGAGAAGAGGGGCCAGCACTCTGCCCTGGGATGCACCAGGGCTGCTGATCACAGTGTCAGACGTGATGTCCTTCAGCCTGACATACTGCGGCCTGTCCATGAGGTAGCTGGTTGGGGAGGGGTCCACTCCAGGCAGGGGTCCACTCACATCCCATTCAGTTTGTCCTGAAGCATAAGGGGCTGGATGGTGTTGAGAGCACTTGAGAAGTCCAAAAACAGGATCCTTGATGTGCCATTCCCCTTATCTAGGAGCGAGTGGGCTCAGTGTAGCAGGTAGATGTTTGCGTCTTCCACAGCAACACCTGCCTGGTACACAAAATGCAGATCTTGGGCATGTTGCACCTGGGGTCTGAGGAGGAGCCACTCCAACATCTTCATCAGATGGAAAGTGAGTGCCACCGGTCGGAAGTCATTCAGTTCACAGTTCTTCCACTTCTGATGGTTCTGGTGGTTGCAGGCTGTCTCTGGACCATGGGGGTGTACTTTGGCTGAAGGTGGACCAGGTTGTGGTCCGACCTCCCCAGTGGGGGGAGGGCTGTGATGCCCTGTATGCCTCTTTCAAATTAGCATACAGCAAATCAATTGTCCTGTTGTTTCTTGTAGGACAGTCCACACACTGGTGAAAAGCAGCCAAAGTAGAGTCCCAAGTAGCATGATTAAAGTCTCCAGAAATTATCATGAATGCCTCAGGGTGCTGTGTCTGCAGCTGTGCAGTAACAGAATGTATCTGCTCACATGCAGTGGCTGCATCTGTGCTCGAGGCGATGTAAATGCAGGCAGCAATAACGTGATTTCACGGGGGGTGTAGTAGGGCCAGAGGCTAACTGCTAACAGCTCCAGATACGGACAACATATATATGTTTATAGTAATATGGCCTGGGTTACACCAGCAACTGTTCACATAAATGATCAGCCCCCCACCTTTGCTCTTCCTACAGGCTTTTGTGTCTCTTTCAGCTCTCACGGCAGTGAAGCCCCACAGATCCACGTCTCTGTAAAGATTAACAAGCTGCTCTCTCTGTAAATCCGCTGGTTGTTGAGGGCAGACAGTTTGTTGATCTTGTTCGGCAGTGAGTTCACATTCTCCATGATGACAGAGGGAATGGATGGTTTGCAGCACCGCCAGTTGTCCGTTAGCTTAGCCTTTAGCTTAGCTCCGGCCTTGCAGCCCCGCACTCTCCTCCGCAGCTCCACCGGGATCGGGTGTCGTATGCAGGCTTGTCCCTTTGTTCTCAGGGCCAGCAGCTCCTCTCTTGAATACAAGAGAAAACTGGCTCCTGGTTGCATTTTTGAGGTTGAAAATATCCATGGGATATGTAGAAGAACACACCCAGTCCTCGTCAGTGGAGCAAAGTATGTGGAAAGGTGAGAAAGGGGGGTTAAAAAGAGCTAAGCTATGGAGTGACTGGAAAGGCAGCTGTCTTGCACAGCGCCAAGTAGAAGTGGTTAATATGATGTTAGTAGTGGTTAGTATGTGGTTACTATGACAGTGGTAGATGGTTGCTTTAATGTTTGATAAGGTGTCACTTAATGGTTGCTAGGGTGTTCCAAGACAGTTGCTATGGTATCCCAGGTAGTTCCCCACTGATGTCAGGTATGAGAATCTCAGATGCTCAGGTCTCAGACAAGGCTGGCTAATGAAAGCAAAAGTTAAAATATATCATGAGCACAATGTGTGTTTGCATTTCTTTACTTGGGCTCATTCTCTGCTTGTAAGGTTAGGCTGATTATTTGGCTTTATTTCATTAGCTAGACTAGTAGTAACTTTTGTACCTATCCTGTTAGTTGAAATCAGGTATGGTTTCAGGTTAGTTAAGGTGTGAATTGCAGGGGTGGTTTGTAGGAAGCCAGGCAGAGTTGTAGGGAATTGTTATTGAAAAATCTCTAGTTTCCAGCATTTGTTTTCCTATTCCAGTTGTTATCTCCTGCAATATCAGAAGGCAAAAACGTGGTAGCAGAAACCATAAAACCATACAATACCAGTAACCTTATTTACCCACCTGCTTTATCAATTTCTCAGGTGATGGCTCTGGAATTGCCAGTCCGCTGACTTCATCTCAGCTCTGGCATCTGCCCAAACTCAACTTCTTGGCACTGATGGAGACGTAGATGACACCTGAGAACACTGCAACTCCAACTGCCCTGTCCTCTGCCTTTGCTTTCTCACACTCTCCATGAAGGGCTGGCAGGGGTTGAGGAACAGGCTTGCTTATCTCTCAGGGATGGTGATCAACTCAACTCTCTCTTTCACATCTTGATATTTCTGCTTTTGAACTCTTTACTGAACATTCTGTTGCAGTATCTTTTCCTCTGGTCCATTGATGTCCATTGCACTTTCATTGATGGATTGGACAGTATCCTGAGTAGTTTATCTGTTTATCTGTTTAGTTTATCTATTGAGATATTGGAAATTTCAACCTTCATCTGAGAAACTGCAGTCATCATACCTCCTCCAACTTCTATCATCATTTGACCTCACCTTTAACCAGTCTGGTCCAACACACAGAGCAGGCAACACATTGGACCTAATTTTTAGCAGACCTGCCCCTGCCTTGGATCTGACAGTTACTCCCTTTTGCTTATCTGACAGTTACTCTCTTTTACTTTTCGTCCTTCACACTCTCCCTCCCTTCTTTTCCACACACTGTCTCCTCAACTTATTCCTCCATTCACCATAACCATAACACTCTCTCTCGCTCTTCTCTTACCTCGACTATTCAAACAAGCCTTCCACATTTTGATTCCTTCTCCTCTCTCCCACTGGAAACTGCTATGAGCACTTTACTTTCATCCATCTCCTCTTCAGTCAACCTTCTCATCTATAATCTTGCTTTCTCAACCAGAACAATGGACCCAAACCAATCTGGCTTCAAATCAGCACACTCAACAGAGACTGCTCTAATCACTGTCACTGAAAAACTTCATACTGTAAGGTGAGCTAAATTGTCATATGTCGTAATTCCCCTTGACCTCTCTGCAGCCTTTGACACAGTAGACCACAAGATCCTCCTAACAAAATAGTGGAAAGTACTTCCCCTGGGGGTCACTCACTGTCTGTATCTGTTTAAAAGTATTTAACTCCATAAAGATTTATTCTGAATCTTGAATCTCCCCAATCTGACAGTTTCAACAATCTAAGCGTGAGCTATCTCTGGATTGTAGCCTCTTCTATTAGCTAAGGATATCTGAGTGAATAACAAAGCACCTTTGTAAGTCGCTCTGGATAAGGGCTTCTGGTAAATGCCATAAATTATCCTATATTATGATAATTAACATATTATGCTATGTAAAATATCACTTCAGTATTGGATTTTTGGAGGTCTCTACCATCATATTGAACACTGCATTTTAGTAAAATTCAATACCTGAGAATTCCTCTTTCTTTAGTGTAGGCTTCAGAACATTAAGTGAAAAGTCAAACATTTCAAAACAGCACTACAAATATTTGGCATAATAATGAATTTAGTCCTGTCCTATTTACATATTAGTGAATGTTAAAAAGAATATAATGTTTGAAAGATTTGAATTTAATATAAGACAGAATTTAATGTCAATCTAATTTAAATTGAGGTCTGGAAACTTGTTTCTGTGTTAACAATGTTAACATGAAACTGATGAATAAAGATATGTGTTAATCTTTAGAAATCTAGACTCCTATGCTAATTTTGTGGGATTAGAATTAGAGAATTAAAAATTAGAAATGTATTTATAGCAGATAGTCACATATAACATATTGTTATTTTCAGGAGATCCTAGTCTGCTTACATATTTCATCTGAGTTAAACAGAGTACATTTTTAATGAATTTGACCATGATTTGATGAACACATGCCATCTCAATAATCCTGTTTTGAATTGTTTAGAATGGTTTTGAAATGAAACAGGAGGAAATTTTAAGAATTATATTTGAAAATCCTTCAGGATTTTTGTTATTTGTGTAGCATGTACAAGTGCAAAGAGCAGTAAACATGCAGTGGAAGGATCACGTGAATTGTAATAATTTTTTTAGCTGGATTACTCACTGATAATCACACAGTGAAGAGACCACCAGTGTTTGGTAGGATATGTCTTGAAGTTTGTACTTTACTCTGATCCTGAGATATGAATCCTAGAAAACAGCAAAACTGTCTGCAAAATGCAGATCTCAGGTTCTAACAACTAAAGAAGAACACAAATTTTGTTTAGCGCTTTAATAAGCAGTAATTATTACATCCCTGATACAAATTTAGATATTTTGTTAATTAAGCAGATATTTGCAGTACATCACACCTTACTTTAATGAAATCTTTGACTTAATTAATATTTGACTTCATTAATATTTGACTTCATTTGAATTCATTAATACTCTCCCCGACTTATCCACAGTCTCTGTCCCCTCCAATCATAGTGACCTCGACTATACAATAATCACTCTAAACTCAGTACTGTGTTCAAATCTGGACTATCAGAACCAAATCAGAACCAAACTAATTAAAGAGAAAAAATGAGCTCTGTGTTACAATGAGCACATGCGCACTCTGAAACAGACCTCACACAGTTACGAATGCAAATGGCAGCAAACAAAACTAGAAATTAGAGATACCTGAAAACACACCATCACAGATTATAAACATGTTTTAGTTAAAGCTAAATCATTATATATTGCATCTCTAATATTTATCTAGGACAATCCTAGATACCTGTTTAATACCTTTTCAAAATTAACCAGCAGCCACAACACAGGCTCAGTCATTCCAACAGACATCTCCTGTAATGACTTTATGACATTGTTTAACGTCAAAATAGAAAAAATTCGATAATAATCTGGCTCCAACCTCACCTCCTCACACATTTGAGAGCAGTACTGGTGTTGATGCTTAGTCAAGGTTAGAACACTTTAAGCCTGTCAGTGAAAAAGACCTCCTTAATTTAATTAGCTCCTCAAAATCATCCTCGTGTGCACTAGATCCAGTACCCACACGATTATTTAAACAGGGCGCTCCAACCACTATCCAATCATTACTTAATATAGTGAACTCTTCACTTAGTCTAGGATACATGCCCAAATCATTTAAATATGCAATTATTAATCCCATATTGAAAAAGCCAAATCTTGACCCTCTTGATCTTACAAACTACAGACTGATAGCAAACCTCCATTCTTAGCAAAGGTCTTAGAAAAAGTAGTGTCCGACCAACTGTGCACCCACCTCCACCATAACAACCTAAACGAGGCTCTCCAATCTGGATTTAGACCTAAGCACAGCACCAAAACAGCCCTGGTTAAAGTTACAAATGACCTCCTACTCTCCCGTGACAGAAACCATAATGCTATTTTAGTATTATTGGATCTTAGTGCTGCATTCGAGGCTATTGATCATTCCATTTTGCTTCATAGACTTGAGAATCATTTAGGAATTAAAGGATCAGTCCTAAATTGGTTTCAGTCATACCTGACTGGCCGCCTCTAGTATGTAAGCATAAATAATACTTACTCCTATCTAACCACAGTAAAATATGGCATCCCACAAGGGTCTGTCCTAGGTCCACTACTGTTCCCCCTTTACTTATTACCGTTCGGTGATGTCATCCGAAAGCATGACATTGACTTTCACTGCTATGAGGATGACACCCAACTCTACATATCAGCAAAACCTAATGAGGATCATTGCCTCAGTAGAATAACAAACTGTGTTAAAGAGATTAAAAATTGGATGACACAAAATTTCCTTTTACTAAACTCTGAAAAAACAGAGATCTTAAAATTAGGATCTAATAAACCCCTTAACTCGATCAACCTAGATGGTTTTTCAATCACGCCGAGCACAACTGTGAGAAACCTTGGGGTTATATTTGACTCCAACCTTGCATTTGACAGCCACATTAGTAACGTAGTAAAGACGGGATTCTTCCACCTATGCAATATTACTAAAATGCTCTCTCACGCAAGCATGCAGAGATACTAATGCATGCATTCATCACATCTAGACTAGATTATTGTAATGCCCTTCTAGCTGGTAGTTCGGGGAAATCCCTACAGAGGCTCCAATCAGTACAAAATGCTGCGAGGGTTCTCACTGGAACTCGGAAATTTGACCACATTAGTCCTGTTCTTTCATTCCTCCATTGGGTTCCAATTAAATTCAGAATTGACTACAAAATATTGCTACTAACATACAAGTCACTAAATGACTTAGCCCCCCAGTACCTAAAAGACCTCTTAATACCCTACAACCCCGTCATACAGACTGTGTTCTCAGGACGCAGGCCTATTGATCATCCCTAGAATCAAAAAGAACACTGTTGGGGGACGAGCCTTCCCTTACTAAGCCCCCCAGGTCTGGAACAACCTTCTTCCTACTGTT
Organism: Acestrorhynchus altus; assembly: GCA_034509495.1. Lineage (NCBI taxonomy): Eukaryota > Metazoa > Chordata > Actinopteri > Characiformes > Acestrorhynchidae > Acestrorhynchus > Acestrorhynchus altus. The sequence continues at coordinate 13,257,202 of CM067518.1, forward strand.
CAGGACTTAGACACAGTCTCCATCTTTAAATCACGCCTGAAAATCTTTCTTTTTATGCAGGCTTTTCATTAAAACCTCTATGGGGGCACTAAACTTTCTCCCTCTCTCCCCCCCATGTCCTGAGCTGCCCCGGACGTCTGGCGGATACCGGTCCACTCATCCACTTCCTAGTACCAACTGCCAGACTCGACTACACCACCTGCATGGACTTCGTTTTTCATTATTCATTCATACCTGTATCACTATTACAAGCAAAACTATCTTTATCTTCCCTCCCTCTATTTTATTTAATTTAATTTATTTTTTATTTCTCTATACCCATGTATTGTGCCGTTGTTATGCTCTCCGGTGTCGTCCAGAGGAGGATGGGTTCCTCTCTTGAGCCTTGGTTCCTCTCAAGGTTTCTTCCTCCAAGACTGAGGGAGTTTTTCCTTGCCACTGTTTGTCCACTGGCTGCTCATTTGAGGCTCAACCCGGATCTTTGTAAAGCTGCTTGGTGACAACTTATTGTTGTAAAAATCGCTATATAAATAAAATTTGAATTGAATGAATTGAATTTTCTGTCTGTTTCATCTGTTTTTTTGTTTAAGGTTTCACTTTTCCTTCCCACCTCCCTCTTGATACTATTCTGACTTACCTTTTCAATCTTCCTGTATGTTCTTCAAGGAACAGACCTCAGTCTCTCATCCTTGCTCTCCCCTCAGGTGGCTATGGCCCCTGTATGATCAATAATGGCAACTTTGATCTGTCTCACTTAACTGCCTTTGTGTTCTATTTGTACCAGGACTCTCAGAAGACAGGAGTTATATAATCATTTTAGACAATTACCCAGGAGCATTGTTGTTTAAATATTTGGGTTGTATTTTGGGATGGCATATTCTACTTTGCTATTCATAGAATATCCATCCATGTAACATGGAAAGCCATAGGGTATCCCAAAACAAAAACATACTTATCTTATCCAGAAACACTATGTAAACAAAATAAATAAATATTAGTCAGATAAGTTTTGTAGCTTAATACAAATATAATCACCCACTATCATGCCTTGTTCAAATTATCCATGCCAACTATGTTGGCTAGTGTTCAATATTACCAACAAGATAACACCTTGCAGGTGTGGTTGTTTGAAACATCTCTAATATGTTTAGTTGGAGGCACATCAATTTTTAGTTAGCTTCATGGCGATAGACCCACTTATGAGAGAAAATACATGATATTCCTTTCTGGAACTATCTAGGTCATGTAGTACCATATTATCTTCTGGAATGCTGATTTACTTCAGCTGACAGGCTGCTCATCATTAGGCTTCACGCTTTCCTGTATCTTCATATTGTCATATAACAGTCAGCTTTGGCAGGTAGCTCTTTCAGCATGCTGCTTCACTGATCAGTAGGTTGACTGTTGACTGTAAGCTTTGTTAGTTGAAGACATATAGAGCAGCCGCATGTGCTGAGAATCATCTACCCTTCTGTCTGTGGATGACTGTGAAGTTGGCTTCTGGTCTTGTAAGATCACAATCTGTGGGGTACGCAGGAATGTGTTCTCCTTCAGTCATAGACAATTTGCTGAATTTACCCAGGGTGTGTAGTAATTTGCTCATTTAGCTCAAATAACCAAATAAAATAGTGTCACAACATATACATTTTTTTATACCTACCTGTCTTTAACATAGTTGCACATACTGTATGTTTCATGTGACCTTAACCTTTATAACCCTAGGCCAGCTTTTGTGGGACATTTTTTAGTTTGACATCACACAGTCATTGGTTTGGAACACTTTATATCTCAGAAATGCTGTTGGACATTGATCATCCATTGAGTGTCATGTATGCCCTTTGTCAGTCCTGTTCACCTTGGTCTTCCTGTTGTGGTTTAGTTGTCTCTCCCTGTGTGCTTACAGCTTACAGCTGCATGTTTGTTTTGGTCCTGTCTCCTCCCCTGCTCCGCCCATTCCCATCTGTGTCTGATTTGTAACCCTGCCCCCTCATTATCATGTCCCAGGTGTGATCAATGTCATGATGAATTTAAGACCCTTTGTCTCAGTCTGTCTTTGTCAGTCCTTTTGTTACCTGCCTTCATATATAATATAAAAATAAACAAAACAAACAACAACTATAAACAGGGCACTGGTAGATGTTTGGGAAAGGAACAGCTGAGAGCAGAAAAAAAATGTGAGGATGGCCAGTGGCAGATGCGCTGTCACTATACTACTGCAAAAATGGAAGTGGAGGGTAAGCAGCCTAGTAAAACCATGGATTTCTGGGCTAGTACCTAACAAATAGGCAGAGAATGGAAAGAGAAAAAAATACAGCCCATACAAACAAGAAATTAAGTGAATGAACTTTTAGTAAATATTTGTAGGAAACTAGAGAATTAAAATAAGAAACAACAAATAGTACCACTATTACCATGGGAAATAAAACCACTCCTTTTGTTGGTACTACAGGGAAAAGGAAACAGCTCCTTTTTGGAGGGAAGAAAGAGAAATTAAACTGCTACTTTTGGATGGAAACAGAGAGACAGTTCATTTTGTAGGTAAAAACAGAAAAGAGATACAGCTTCTTAATGCAAGGAGATATTAAGAATATTACCAACAAGGTTTGGTTTAGTGTACTAACACCAAGACTTTGAAAGGAGCATGGTACAAAGCCACTGAGGTATGAGCAGCTCCTTACACTGGAAGACTCCTATTTAATTAGAAACAAGTTTATCCTATTCTGAGTTTGATTACTCGCTGATATTTTATTACATATAACATGATGAGACCACCATGGTTAAATGGGGTAAGTCTTGTAGTTTATGAGAATTATGTCTGCAGGTTACTCTGATCCTGAGATATGAAGCCTAGTAAACAGAACTGCCCACAAAACGCTGATCTTGTGTTCTATGATGTCAACTAATACAGGCAGAAATGAGGTAAGCGATGATGCTAAAGGGTTTCAGAACTGCAAAGATAGTTAAAATGAGAACTTGTATGTTTCTGAAAACCATAATGTGTAAAATAGGTTAAATATTCAAACGTCAAAATGTGGTGAAGTCATAATTTTAAGACGTACATATGGAGGTCCTAAATGAGAAATGGTTGAGCAAATCTGAGCACAGTAGGAGACTTTATTGAGATCTGTACTAAAACTCAAGTGGGGACACATGAGATTACTGAGGCCTTTATCTCAGGAGACACATTTTATAAAATAATGAATAATATACTAAAGGTTTGTAAATTCTAAAAAATATATAACTGGAACTACTATAGTACACTTCAGTCATTGTGATTATGCGATATCTTTTGAAATGGGGAAGAGACATCTAATTATAAATATCATTTTGGTCGTTAATCTTTGAATTAAAACAAATAATAATATTAATAACCTTTATCTTGTGTGCCACTAAAATGGCCTTCTTTTTTTAATAGCACCATGTAAAGATTTTCTGTTGTCTTTTTCATGTGCTCCAATCCTGAAGACAATCATGAAGAACCCAGTCCTATATATATATATATATATATATATATATATATATATATATATATATATATATATGTATATATATGTATATATGTGGGTGCAGTGGGAAGGTCTTGGGTGTGTAACTGTGCAGAAAGTGTTTATGTGGTGTGAACGTGTGATGATGTCTGAGGGGCTCAAGTGTTGAGGGTCAACGAGGAGAATGTTTTTCTGCCCATCCTTACCAACTGGAAATGGTCCTTTAGGAAGTTTAGGGTCCAGCTACTCAGAGAGAACTGTTCAGTCCAAGATCCTGGAGCTTAATGTTAAGCCTTGGGGGAATGATTGTGTTGAATGCTGAACTGTAGTCCATGAACAGCATTCTCAAATACATGTTATTTTTGTCCAGGTGGGAGAGGGCTGTCTGCCGAGTGAGGGCAATTCCATTGTCAGTGTCTGTGTTCTGCCTGTATGCGAATTGCAGTTGGGACAGGATGACGTGCAGTGAAGGCCAGGCCAGTTTAAAACATGCTTGCACAACTGAGAGGGAGTGATGTTAAAAATTTCTGCAAAAACTCCTGCTAACTGATCTGTACATGCTTTAAGTACACATCCCAGAACGCCACCTGGGCTGCTGGCTTTGTGGGTGTTGACATGCATGCAGGATCTGCACACAATGGCTACAAAGATGAAGGTGGGTTGGGACTCAGCAATGGGCATGACTCTCTCCGTGGGCTTGCTGTGATTTGCTTGAAAACATGTGCAAAAGGGGTGTAGCTCGTCTGGAAGTGTTGCACTGGCACTGCTCATGTAGTGAGAATTCGCCTTAAAATATGTATTTATGTTTAACCCCTGCCACATGCTTCTGACCCTGGTGGTGTTAAACTGTGCTTCTACTTTTTCTCTCATGTTTAGCTGCTTTTATGTTCTCATGGAGAGCATAGCTGGCTTATTTATACTCCTCCTTGTTCCCAATCTTAGAAGTAGTGGTATGTGTATCCAGAGCCGTGCAAACTTTAGGACAGGAGCAGGATGGAGGAGTGATCTGATTTGCCGAACTGAGATAGGGGGAGGGTTTGGACCACATCCCAGAAGGTGGTGTAACAGTGGTCCAGCATTCATGACAGTAATGAACATAGCCTCTGCAGTTTCCAGTTTACTGATTGCCTCCTACAATTTCTCGAGTACCAGGTCTGTTCCAGCCTTTGAGACTGTTCTGCATGAGATGATCAGATATTCCAGGTCCAGATATTCCACTTTCTTAGTTTCTTTTTCTTAGTATGCTGGGTAGAGATGGGCAGTGAGTTTGCTGTCTCAGCCTGACCACCAAGCACACAGCCAGGTGGCCCAGATGAATGGGGCTCCTTTGGTGTTTACATACAATCTGGTTTGTGGTCACTGATCATCAGTGTGATTTGTAGAAATGGTATCAGTTGTAAATGAAGGCGCTGACAACATTCCGTGCAACAAAAGTGACAAACCAACACACAAATATAGGAAAACTACAAAAATTGATATGGCAGCCATACTCGACCCCATCATGGAGGTCATCCATGAGCAATATTTTTTCCATCTCACCATATGCAATTACCTGTAAATATGTAAATAATGTTCTTCAAAGTGACTCTTATTATTTACAATTATAATTATGTAATGCTTATTTATCTATGATCTATTTTCTTGTACTGAGTGCCTTACTATATGTTGCTATGTCTTTGCTACTGTAATAATGTGAATTTCTCCATTACGGGATGCTTGGCACTGAGGTAAAAAAAAAGCTTACCTTTGAATTCAATTATGAAAAATGACTTTTTTTTCACAAATACTAGCACAGGGTTTCTCAGTTTCAGTCCATCTTCAGGAGCAGGCATATTGGGCCCATATTGGGGTGGTAAAGGCAGTTCTAAATTATAGGAATCTGTCTGGGGGGGAAAAAAAACAAAACAAAAGTTAATGGAAATTATCAATTAATAACATATTGCAATAAATTAGCCATTATTAGTTTGAAACAATACAGCTGCAGTACCTGATACAGATAGTAAACAAGAGATGGTTCTTAAAGTAGCTGGACCGTCAACATGGGGTCTGACCGATTTTAGACAGAATGAAACAAATTGAAAATAACTAGATTTTAGTAGCATATTTTTACTGCTCATTTTTGTGATGCACATTGGGGACAGATGTTTTCAAGAAGACATGCTATTTTTAGGATAGTGTTCAGGGCATTTTTCACATTTTCAGTGTCATCAACAAAAAACAAAACATTAGATAGAAAGAAGAGTTTAGTTTTCTTGTGGACTGTTGTGTTATAAACAGGTAGGATGTGAGGTGAAAACTTTTTCGAATCCCTACACTAGCTGATATAACTGAAATACTGTTTTTTATCATGAGCTTTTTAAATGAGCAAAAGGTTTATCTAAATCTTAAGTATTTGTCATTTAGGTCAAACTCATTTATCTCTTTTTTTGTGTCCCACAGTCTTCTGAAACATCCTTTTTTTCCCAAGCAAAGATTTTTTTTACCAGTTGTTCCCTCATGTCTTTGCAAACAATCTTCTCAAATGTTACATTAAAAGACATGGAACATGTGCATTAATAAATAAAAACAGAGACATACCTCTCTGCGAGGGAAATAGGGAAACACACACACACACACACACACACACACAGAGCCGGAGCCTTAACAGTTTTCTTCAGTAAACCTAAGGACAATCTGTCTGTGATGTTCCACATCCAGATATGAGTCTTTTCCCTCAGCAGCTGTGTCTAAGTCAAGCTGAGCCCTGGAGCTATTTCCTGAACAGTGAGGTGAAGTGAGAGAGACAGGTTCTGCAGTGGGGGAGGCTTAGATATGACCTCTTCCTTGGTGATCTCCCCTCACGCTCGGAAATGTCATGCTCCAGACCCACCTATTGAGAGAAGCAGCTCATTTGTAATTATTGCTGCCTGCCTCTGACAGCTCCACAGGAACTTTCATCATGGAAAGTTTGTGTGTGTGTGTGTGTGTGTGTGTGTGTGTGTTGAATTGCCTATAGGTCATCACTAACCTTAGATGTAGCACACAACACAAAGTCAACCCTATTTGATATTGACTTTGCTCAATATTTGCTACTAACTAGGTTTTTTTTATATATATATACTCCAAGAACAAACCACATTTGAGTGATGACTTTATCATATATTTCACAGCTTTATACATACTGTACCTAATAATTGTCAAACCCGTTAAACTAAAATGGCTTGTGTGAACCCATAATTCCTCTGTGTCTTAGCTACTGTATGTAACTTTAAAATTATATTTATAGAAACAGAACAAATTGTAGAAGCTATTAACCCTTAGTACTCTAGGCTAATTTTGCCAGATGTTGTTTGATATATTTTAATTCACCAAAAAATATTTTGTCTAAATACTAAAAAGTATTTATAGGAGACAGTCGCATTTAAATATTTGTTTAAATTTGACCATGGTTTGATCAATAATCATGCCAATCGTGCCAATTTTTATTTATTTATTTTTGCTTAAAAGGACTAAAAACCACTTTACATCTCAGGAATCCTGTTAGAAATTGATTGTCCAGATAGTTTTTGAGCTGAAAATGCAATAATTGTAATGGGTTATTTATAATGACTAGATATTTACAATAAAATGTTCTTCACAATAGTAAAAAAAACAACACAAATGTCCCTTGACAACCCAATATCTGGGTCATTGATGTAATTAACCTGACCCCCTTTCACTTATCTTTTGGAATCTGAATGCAGGTTGAGCATGTACACTTGAACAGAGCACTAAACATGCACTGGAAGCTCCCTTGGTATTTCACCTTTTCGGTATTTCAGATTTATTTCAGTTGGAAACAAGTGACTTTTAGCTGTTTTCTGAGCTGGATTATTCCATGATAATGATGAGACCACAATAGTTAATTTTGTATTTTGTCAAACAAAGAACAGAGGTTTATTTTTTTTTTTTTCTCTTCTGAAATTTCAATAACTGGGCAGACTATGTTGTGCGCCTGTAGCTATGCCGCCGACTGACCCCCAAAATTATGAACAAAAGGCCAGGAAACATTAATTGAAAACATTTTATGTCTTTATTTATGCTCAGACTAATGTTTCCTGGGCTACCATGTAATCATTTGTATGTAAGCTTTGTCTCACATAATAACCAGCATCCCTTAATTTGTGCAGCATTGCCTTGTTAAAGCTGGGCACACATTACAGGACTTTCAGGCCAAATGTAATCTCTTCAAACACATTTTCCCAACCAAACTGCATATTTACCCTACAGAGATTAATTTAAGGTTTTGAATACTGAAGACAAGAAAAGCCTTGTGTGCATAGCCAAAAGTAACAGGAGTAATCTCATTGAATGTTGATGAAGTGGGAGAATACACATAGAATTTGAGACCATATATTTCAAGGAGAATATCTCCAGAGCTCTCTTTGACATTTCTTTTTAAAGCTCCACTTCTGCTCATCCAGCAGTGTTTCAGTAGGATCAGCAGTCTAAAATCTCCTGTGTAAAATGTTTTAGATCGTTGATCACAATGAATATGTCCCCAAGTCCCCTAATCTGCCTGTTCTTTATGGTTAATACTTTCAGACAGCTTGCTGACACAGAAGATTCTTTCATGGTATTTGAGACCTTATGATCTAACATCTGTGATTCCATGTCACTAGGGATTTTTCTGCCCCTTTATATATTACTTTTAATATGTTACTTTAATTGTATGATATACAGAAAATATTCTATTTATTTTTGAATTAAATTAGGAATTTTGTTATTCATAAAAGAAAAAAAATAGTATATGGACAGTATGGACTAGCCCATCAAATTAAGATTATTATTATTTATTTTCATTTATTTTTTACTAGGAATGAAAGCATTAAGATAAAAGAAAAATCCAGAGACATAGGGCAGGAGCCTTTTGGAATTTTTATTTCCTATTGTGGTATATGTTGTACCAAAAAACATACTTTTAGACATTTCCAAAAGGCAAAATGAAAAAAAAACAATGTTTTATATTTAAAGCACAAATTAGAATGTTCAGGCTTGGTACATGACTTGGTTCTTGACTTGGTAAACAGGTCTTCAAGGTCAGTTAATTCCTTTCTAAATCTCCCATCTTTAATGGCTGAAGTGATCAAATGTTAAACTTGGAGATGCTTTAAAAATCTGACCATTATATTCTTCTTGTAGTTGTGCAAATAATTTAAATAGATGCCAAGCTAGACATGGTTTTAATCCACCTTTTAGATTGAGATGAAAAACAAGAGCTCCTCAACTGCAAAGGTAAATCTGGATTTTGGGCCAGAGAAAAAGATATCAAAAGACAGTGAGGGATTTTTAGATACTTCTTGATATCCAGCCAAACTATAAGCATATTGTGTAGAGCAAAATTCTCAGAAACACCCTAACTTTCCCATATTTAAAAATAATCCATTTCTGCTCTCATTTATCACTTATACTATCTTTCTCCCCAAAGAACCACAACACACTCATACACATAAAAAAATGAATAATAATAATAACAATAATAAAAAAATAAAAATAAATATAATAATAATAATAATTAATAATAAATAATTAATAATATTAAATAATTATTATTATTATTAATAATAATAATAATAATAATTAATAATAAAATACAAATGGTTTACAGGTCTAGTCAGCCTGTGGAGTCAAAAGTGAAACAATATATGACAAAAGTGAATTCTTGGACAAGCAACATCTTGGAGCCATGGGGAGACATAGGGTGGCCTGGCAGATTTCCATAAAAACAAAATTTAGCATCTCGACAATAAGACAGGAAAAGCCAAAATTTCTGTATGCCCACTCTTAAGTGAGCCAAGAGCCCAATGGTTGCTAACAGCAATTGCATGTGGACATCAAGCATCTATCACACTGATCGCTGACTAATTTGGGGTAAAATTTAGAAAACAACTGAAATTTTGATCAATGTGTCGAACCTTAAATGGAATTAGCCAAAGCATTGCACAGGGTTAACATGATTACACCAGAGAGGGAGAGAAAACAGTGGGTTAGTAACATACAGTCACAACTCAGGGGATGAAGTGGAGTGTTCCATAAAAATAGCATTTAAAAATGTCCAAACAAAAAAGCTGGTGACCCTTAATGAAACTATTCTGATTGTGTGGTATTATCCCAGGCAGTGTTCTCCAGCCTAAGCACCAAGGCCTAGGCCAAAACCTTTACATCTACATTTAAAAGAGAGAGGTCTGTTGGACATAGAACAGGTTCTCTATCCCTCTTCCAGGGGAGAGAAACAGATGTCTGGGTCATAGCTTGTGGCCAGTCCCAGATAACAGGGACTTGAACCCATCTGGCCAAGTTGCTTTGTTGGATTGCATGGGCTTAAAAAAAATCTCAACTTTTTTTGGTATAAAGGTCAATCAAATGCAGGAGTAAGTTTTGTGGGGATGAGAATAGAAGGAAAATGCTTTAGCACACAACAAACTCTCCAAGAATCTAAAATTAAGCTTTCAGATCAAAAAGAATTGTGAAACTTTTTGAAGCAGTTGCTGAGCAGGGAGATGAATGGTCTAAATTCTGATCTATAATTCAGTCCACCAAGAAATAAAAAAATGCATATTCAAAGACTGTACTGAAATAAAGTCATCAAAGTTGGGGTCATACACATTCACAAATAACAATAGAGTATTAAAACACCAAGCATATTTAAATACACTGCAAATCACATCAAAAACATTACCCAGGACGAACTGAACTCCTTTTTTGATTAAGATTTTGACCCTTCTAGAGTGAAATGGAAAAACTTTCAGGGAAACTTCAGTTTGAGGAGGCCATAATTCATAAAGTGTATCCTGTAAAAACTCCATTCAATTGCATTCAAATGTTTCAGATGATTAAATATATTCATCCGTTTATGGAATTATTTAACCCCTTGACATTCCAAGTCAAAAATCGTATGGGAAATCTGCCAGACACATTCTTTAATTTGGGATCAGCCATTTAAATAATATTGTAACATTTGTAAAATATATCCTGCCAGCCAACAAGACCTGAGAAGGAAAAAAATGAACACACACAAACACTAACCCTAAAACAGGTCTTCCTCCCTCATACTCACCCCTAAGCAGCCTCACAGACTCCGATAGAAGTCATCCCCAAATGAAAAACACTTTCAAAAGAACAGAACAGTACAAATCATTTGTGGACCCCCATTCAAGCAATTTAGGAATTCACAAATAGTAACTCAGACAGCACACCCCACTTCTTTCTGCCCTACTTACAATAGTAATAATTACAATTAATTACCCCACCACCCACTTATGTCCCAATGCACTCCCCTTCAAAGCTGCTCCACATTATCCATATCCATTTTAAAAAATATTTTCCTTCCCCTTTAACTTATATATAAGATTAACATTAAAAGGGATTCATAGGATATTGTTCACATGAACACTAAACTGCCAGAGTGTGTGAACAGATAATGTTGTACATACAGTATTAACCACAAAGTTATAAACACATACACACACACACACACACACACACACACACATTTACAAAAATAAAGACCAGTTGAATCCAAGGAAGGAGAATCAGATCTGATTACCCTAGCACTGTGGCAATAAATCAGATGGAGCATCAGATGGAGAGGTAAACTCATGTGCATCATCCTTGCACATCATTCGGAGTCAAGCTGGATATAAAAGTCTGTATTTAACCTCAATCATTGGACGAAGTTTCCTCCAAATTTCTGTGAAAGCTGCTCTCATCTTGGCCACTTTGGGAGTGAGATCTGGGTAAACAGAGAATCTCATACCTGGGGAAGTAATTTCTTGACAGTTCCCAGCCTCTTGAGAATCCGAACACAAAAGTGCAATTTTTCTATTTACGGGCAAGAAGACTCTCCAGGTTTAGGACAGGGTGCCAAAGATTGGTGAGCTCTGTCCACAACTGGGTTCTTTCTCAGAGAACGAGATTCTTTCTAAAGATCTGACACAGTAGAGTTGGGCAGAGTTAATTGTGAATCATCTTTGGGGACCGATAATTCTGATATTCTGTCTGTGTGAACAAGCTTCAAAACCCTCATATCTGGTATCAATCTTAACAAGCCCACTGGAAAGAGTCTCAACATGCTCATCAGAGAAACCAGATAATTATACTTCAACTTCTGAAATAGTGCTTTAAACTGAGCTGAGCTTGACTCTGAGTGAAGCAGCAAATCTCATCTCCTGCAGCTCTGTTTGAAGCTTGCTGTAACATTCCCTTGGAATTGTGTGAAACTCTTGGATGATCTAAGTCGTCATGCATACTGATGAAAATAAACACAGCAAAACATGTAAGTGAAGTATAGTGGAGAGGCAGGTGCAATAAAAACAAAATAACTTGAAAAAACAAAATAGAACTTAAAGAATTTTGCTCTACAGGGCCCACATTTTATGCACCCTACTTTCTACTGGCTAAGCAAACAGCAAAGCATTTTTGTAAGTCGCTCTGGATAAGGGCGTCTGCTAAATGCCGCAAATGTAAATGTAAATGTACTGGTTGAAACTGGAAGTCCAACTTTCCCATGTTCCTAACGAATGTAAGATATGCTAGAGGAATAGGAGAACAGGCCTTGGCCTCCACAGATGGCCAACAAGAGTCAGACCTATTTGTACACCAGCTAATCATATGTTAAAATTGGACAGAGAAGAAAACCCTGAAAATACCAGAAAGTGACATCAGCAATGACCGCCACCATGCAGGGGTGAAGGTATCACAATCTACTGTTCGAAGAAGACTCAGAGAGCAGAAATATAGAAGCCATACCACAAGATGTAAACCACTCATCAGTAGTAAGAAACAAAAGGAGGAAGTTCATCATGCAGTAGGACAATGACCCACAACACACTACCAACAAAACAAAAATGGAGGTTTTTAGACTTGCCAAGTCAGTCACCCAATGCATTTCACCTCCTGAAGAGGAGACTGAAGTGAGAAACCCCTTGAAACAAACAAGAACTGAAAGAAGCTGCAGTAAATACCTGCAATAGCATTACAAATGAAGAATGCAACAGCTTGGTGATGTCGATGGGTTGCAAACTTGATGCAGTTATTGCAAGCAAGGGTTTTGCCACCAAATATTAAATGTTATTTACTTTAAGATTATTAGTTCCTTTACGTTTATTTACACAGTAAATAAAAACAAACCAGAGAAAATAGAAAACTTGGGTTATGGTCAGAGTTTTTGATATTTACAATGTTTATACTGTATATAAGGCACTATTTATTTATCATTTATTTTTTGTACAGAGTGCCTATCCTTTGCTATCCCTTTAATGTGGTTTTCCAACTGTGGGACTAATAAAGTATAATCTTAGCTTATTGTTTACACCTGAAGCTGTTGCCATAGCAACCAGGACAGCTAACATTCCTGACGAGTGATGGAGACGGAGGCACAGGGGATGAAGAGGAGAAACGAAACAGTGCAGAGGTAAAGCAAGGATGAGACAATGGAGGCTTATGGAAAACAAGGGATATAAGCCATGTATCTCATCATGGGTAACATGAGATCGCTGGCTAATAAAATGGATGAGCGAACAGCATTAGCCCGGAGTCAGAGAGAGTTGGTTTAATGTGCTTCTCAGAGACATGGCTACACCAGGATATTCCAGACAACACTTCCATCTATGACTTTCAGACTGTTAGTGCTGACTGGAGCTACACAGAGAGTAGTAAGCACAGAAGAGGTGAGCTCATTAATAAATGCTGGTGTCACCCTGCTCACATTACCATCAATGTGTATGATTCCAGACATTAAACTTTTAGCTGTTGGCCATATTATGTACGTTGTGAATACTCACATTATGTTTGTCACACTGTACATCCCCCCCTCTTCCAACCCAATGTCATTCATTCAGCCGTAGCAAATCCCCAAACTCAACACCAACCTGATATTGTCATATGAGTTGACTTCAACCATGTCACTATGGTCAAGGCTTTATAAACCATTACTCAATATTTGGATTGTCCTACCAGAGAACTAAGAACACTGGACCTGCTTTAATGCTAATGTTAAGGATGCATACAACCCTCTGGGCAGTTCTGATCACAACTTGGCATACCTCAGTCCCAGGAATGTGCTGCTGGTGAAGAGATGGCCTGTGACCACAAAGACAGTAAAAAGATGGTCTGAGGAGTATTATGAGGCACTGCAGGACTACAGAGGCTACAGATTTGCCAGTGCTCTGTGAGCCATACAGAGATGACATTGACCGGCTTTCAGAATGCATAACGGACTACATCAATTTCTATGTGGGCTCCATTGTCTCAATCAAGTCTGTCAAATGCTGCCCAAACAACAGGTTGTGAGTAACAAATGACATTAATGCTCTCTTTAATAAAAAGAAGAGGGTGAGAATGATCCAGGGAGAGCTAAAGACATCTATCAGGGAGCCTAAGGACAAATATAGTAAGCGGAAGCTGGAGTGGAAACAGCATGTAGGATGATTGGAGTGGAATGAGGACTATCATTGGTTTCAGGTCCAGCAACACTAGAGAAGTTAAGGGCAACATGGACAGCACAAACTTAATCTGTTCTTAAACAGATTTAACACTGCAGGTTCTGGCCTTCCCAATCTTGATTCCTCTCCTGCTGGCTCTCATCAGTCCATTCCACTCCCCTCCCAACTGCAAATCATCTGGCCCTGTCCTGCGAGCAAACCTCACACCTCCACCCCTCCCCCACGTGGGACCACTACACTACCATTCGGCTTGCTCTCCTGTGTGACAAGTGAACAGATGCAAGTAGATGCCCCCTCGTGTCATGTATTGTTAACTACCTGGCTTGCAGATCAGAGTATGTACACCTGCAGCACTGTGTGTCAGCCAGAGTGGTTACCAACACTGGAGTCCCATGGGGAACTGTCCATTCTCCCTTTCTCTTCACCCTCCACACCACAAACTTCAGCTACTACACAGAGATTTGCCATCTGCAGAAGTTTTCTGATGACTCTGCATAGTTGGATGTATCAGCAGGGGTGATGAGGATGGGTATAGGGAAATGGTGAAGGACATAAGAACTAGTGGTGGATTTGAGGAGGAACAAGACACTGGTGATTCCTGTGACCATCAGGGGGTCAGAGTGGACATTGTGGAGGACAACTACAAGTATATGTGAGTACATATTGACAATAAACTGGACTGGGCTAAGAACACTGATGCCTTTTACATGAAGGGCCAAAGTTGCCTCTATTATCTGAGGCACCTGAGGTCCTTCGACATCTGCCAGACAATGCTTAGGAAACTCTACGAGTCTGTGTTTGCAAGTGCTATCCTCTATGCTTTTGCATGCTGGGTCAGCAGTATAATACCACCAACCTCCAAAAGGCTGGTGATATTGTGGGAGTTGATGGACTTTCTCATGGCAGTGTCAGAGAAAAGGATGTGGTCTAAACTGCTGGCCATTATGGACAGTGACTCCCACCTACTCTAACAAACAGTGATGAAATAAAGGAGCACTTTCAGTGCTAGACTCATCGCACCAAAGTGCACTACAGAGCACCATAGGAGGTTGTTCCAACCTGTTGTCATCAAACTCTAACTTTTCCCTTCATGGATGACCACCACAAACCACTATGGTTAACTTTTGCAATTAGTTAATTTTATTTATTTGTGCAATAACTGTACATATTTATTATCATAGGTTTTGGGTTTTCATACGTTTACATATATTTTGATGAGTATTTTTGTTTCAATCCTATCTTATCTTTATGTTGATACTGTCTGACTATTCATTTACTTACTTGACCAAAATTAAATATAAGAGATTCTGGATTTTTATGAGCTATAAGCCATATCGATAAATTATGAAGCACAAATGAACTTCAGTATGATATTCTAATTTTTAAGATGCATGGCTATATAAATAATTCATTTCCCGTACCATATACATAGAACCATTTTTGCTAAAAGAAAATCAGAAGAATTCTAAGCACACAAAGAAAGGTAGTCTAAATACTACAGGAAAGCTTAATATAAAACATTTTATACAGAATGAAAAGAACAGCAATGAAAGTAACATATTTTATAGGGGAATAAATCATGGTCTAGGGTATCAGTAAAGAAAGAACTGCAAGTAATCACTTTTTCGCATAACCTGTTCATTGTTCAGGATTTGTAGCTTTTGTTACGCATTTTCTTTGCCCAGCAAGGCCAGCAGCAGGAAGCTGTTAATACATAATGTCATAAAGCATTAATGACAGCTCAGTGCATCCAGGAAAATTAGAGAAGTTAGATATCCTGTTTTCAAGGTACATTAAACTGGCAAGCTTATAAGCAAACAGAAAAGAACAGACAGTAAACTGGAGCAGTATTATGCTCAGTACAACACTCTTAAGACTCATAACATTTAATGTTTGATGTACAGCATATTTCATTGAAGACGTTCTAAAATTGGTTCAGAAACATTTACTTTC
The DNA here is from genome assembly GCA_034509495.1 of Acestrorhynchus altus. Lineage (NCBI taxonomy): Eukaryota > Metazoa > Chordata > Actinopteri > Characiformes > Acestrorhynchidae > Acestrorhynchus > Acestrorhynchus altus. The sequence goes on from CM067518.1 coordinate 13,273,100, forward strand.
AGAAACTTTACTGTAATTTAGCAGCTGTTCAACTTGCATATTATGTTTATTAAATTTACCTTCAGAATTTTAGGTCATGTTTGTGGGATGTTTTCACACCTTATTCATTAAAGATTAGAAACATATTTATAGGAGACATTCATTCATGCCAGTGTTATTTTTAGGAGATCCTAGGATACTCAAATATATCTTCATGCAGGTTGGGCATGTTTATGTGGAAGTAAACGCACAGTGGAAGGCTACTTCGGCATTTAAACAAGGATTTAATTCAGAGTGAGTTTTAGCTGAATTTCGAGCTGATTTACTTACTGATCATTCATTACATGATGATGAAACCACTAGGGTTAGACAGCATGAGTCTTTTTATGAGTCTGAGTTATAAAGCCCAAAAAATTACATAACTGCCACAAAGTGCAGACCTCTATGAAGTTAAACCCTGAGGGATCATAAATCAATTTTGTTCTTTTCTGAAGGTTAGAATGCATCTCTGTATGGATAAAATAAGCATAGAGGATCAGGATTGCTAATGATTAAAATTCAGGATCTGTCCCTATTGCTGTATTGCCCTATTGCCCCTTGCTGTAGTGAATATGTTAAACAGCCTATATGAACATTTTTGTAATAACAACTCATTCTGAAATTATGTCCCAAAAAACTTGAATGAGCATTTTACATTTTAACAATCAAACTTCAGCTGGTGCAACTTGCTACAGGTGTTTATTCATTCAGTGTCTTCCTGTGCTATGCTAACGATGGTTTCTGCTTTAAAATTTGCATTTATTCAATCTTGGGTGAAGGAAACAGGTCCAGTTTTTTTTTTTTTTTTTTTTTGCTGTAGTATACCATGAAGTGTTTGCGGCTGCTACTGCTACTGCTACTGCTAACAGATCAATGTACTGAGCAGGAATATTATTATTTTCTTTGCAGGGTGCTGAAGCATCTGGTCTGAAATTATCACCTGTCAGATGTTATAAGGCATGGCATTGGATGAGAATAAGGCAGAGAGGTCTTGAGCATCTCTCAGCATGTATTGGTCTACTACAGAGTAACACTTGGACCAGTTAGATATTAGGTTGCATTGTATTTATAAAAGACTTATAGAAGAGGATTCAAGAAAAAGCTTTAAGCTGGGAAAATGTGGTTTTACATTTACAAATCCAATCTCTCACACCGCTTCAGGATGTGTTCTGAGCCACATTTGAACCACATTATAGCAAGGTGCATTCAATAACAAAACCTTTTACAAATACATTTGAAACTCATGCCAGTACAACTAAAAATCCTCCACATGCCCTACAAAAACAATAGCAGCATCTCAAAGCCTAGGTTGCAACTGAGGTATGTTGCATTTCTTAGCCAAAAGGTCACAAAAGGCTATTCCAAAGTGTAGGATATAAACCCTGGAAATGCATTCTTTGTTCAAAGAGATTTGGAGAATGCTGATGTCTCCCTCCTGGCCCTTGGCCATGCACAGTGCTCTGAACACATGCAATGCAGTAGGGAAAAAATGCAAATGAAAATGGTGGAAAACATGGTCTCCGGAGCAGAGATTGTGACACAGCCATTCTCCCCAGTTGCAAATAGCATCAAACTTCACCTGGCCACCTTCGTATTTGCTTTCATGTCAGCACTGACTGCTGGACCTGTTTCCTTCACCCATGATTGAATAAATGCAAATTTTAAAGCAGAAACCTCTTTAGCATAGCACAGGAAGAGACTGAATGAATAAACACCTGTAGCAAGTTGCACCAGCTGAAGTTCGACTGTAGCCTAGTTCAAATGTAAAATGCTCATTCGAGTTTATGAGCTACTAAAATGAAATTGTTTGCATCAAGCAAACTAGTTGCAATGTATCTAAGATTTACAGTATGTAACAATAATAAAAAAAAAAAAAAAACATTAAGGTGGCTTGTCATTTTGAGTGAAACAGGAAAAGGTCACAGTACTCCTAGACACCAGCAAATACAGTAGAACTCTTACAGTCTCTGCAAGTGTATCTGCCACTGAGAAATTTCTCAGGGTAAGCTAGTGGGTTTCTGTTAAAGTCCTCAAGTCAGCTGTGTTCAGTCATAAGAGCAGCTTCATGTGTGATAGGAGTGAAAATATGAACAACGTCAGCACTTGAGCAATAATACTGAGTAATAATACTGATAAATAATATTTACTGTTTATGTTGGATAAGATTCCTGATTGGCTGCAGAGAATTAAAAATGTCATTATGAGACAGTGTTTTGATTTCTGCACTACCAGATAAAATGAACCTTACATCTCTGTGGTGCTGAAATTCTGCACACTGCTAGGTTTAAACTAAACATATTCATTGCATGGTTTATGACAGACTTTATACCCTGACCTATGATTTAACTTTCATTCAGCTTGTACAACTGGCTGCTGCATAATAAGTAGATTTATATATCCACCTCACACAGCAATCAGACCAGAGATGCATTTGACTACCAAGTGTAAATGTGGTTAAAATCTTATCAGAATGCATTCAATGCATACTAGTGACATTATATGACCAGGTGTGATGTTTTAGGTAGAGTAACTTAAAGCATCATCATTATAAAGGGATAAAAAGAGATCTATACACTGTATTTTGTTTGTTTTAACCTGGAAATAATAATGAGTTTTTTATAATTTGTTTTTATAATTTTTCTGTATTTCTTGGCTAATATAGAAATTATCACATTTGTGACAATTTTTTATAAAACCTTTATACATACATATCCATTATATTCATTATCTTTGTGATAACTTGTGGACAGTTGGTATATCTACATATCTCTGGAACAGAGTAGTCTAAAGGCATGGTTGTCTTATCATTGTGTGATGAAAAAAACTGTGAGTAATCCAGCTCAGAAAACAGATAAAATTTACTTTTTCAATGAATTAAGACAAAATACAACTTGTTGTATAAAGTCTGATTGGTCAGCAAGAGGAGGTAGAGTTAATCACATTCCTGACCCCGATATTGGGTTATAGAAAAAAATGAAAAGAAAGGGGCTGTTTGCAGAATTAAAGTCCTGAGGGACACTACAGATATAATGATTAATTAAATAATTAATAATTAATTTATTAATATAATAAATGAATGAAAAAATAAACAATATTCAGATTATTTTTCTTATTTTATTTTTTTATTTTACGGCTGATAATGCTGATAATAACAATATCTGGCATATGTGACTTTGGTGAACACAAATATGTCAAACTACAAAAACATCCCAAAAAGTGGCCTAGGGTTGTAAAGTATACAAATTTGTGAAGTCCATACAGTTTCATGTATTAACACTATAAATACTACACAATTATGACATCCATGTTAAAACATTATTAATTGATAGAATATTAATATAATTAGTTAAGTATATAAAAAAAACACAAAATAGAAGCATTTTCACTGTTGGTCTCCTTTTTGAACCTTAATGCACAGACCTAGGATTGGGAAACTTCATTGGGTTAATTTGACCCAGTGTAACTAGGGATTTAGAAACTTCAGGACTATAATGAAGTTTTGAAAATATAATTGATTGTGGTGTCTTTCACATCCCCAGCCCTGCCCAGTCACAAATTTGTGTGTGGCAGTTTGGATGTTGTCTCAATCTGTAGCAATACGATCACTGCATGGTATTTGTCCATATTCTGCAGTTCTGGTTCATTCTTATGGAAGCTAAAAGGACATGTGATTTTTTTGGGAGACTGTATAAGCAAGGTGGGTGTCTCACTTATAATGGATAAGAAGCAGGCTTTAGCTTTTGTTCCAAAACATGAAAGGCACACAATAGGAGAGCCAAGTGCCAGCTACTATTCTGCAAATACCAACTTAACAGTTTGTTTGTAAGTGCACCACTTATTCAAGTGGCAACCCACAAGGAAAACAAACTGCGTTGCCATCACCATCGCCCCTGTAAATGCATTAGCTATTAAAAAAATTGTTTAGTCATTTCAGCTTATGACAAGAAGATACAGCTAGACGATACCCAGACAACAGAAACTTGAATGAGGACAATTGATATTTTCTCCCATTCTTTAAGCTGTATTTGATCACCTAACAGCCAGCAAGAATTCTGGCTCTCACAGACCTGATAGTTTTTCTTTAAGAAGGCCTCCACTCTACACTCATTACCTGTATTAATTGCACCTGTTTGAACATGTTACCTGTATAAAAAACACCTTTTCACATAGTCAATCACTTACACCTTGTAATCCAACCTCTCCTCTCCATGGTCAAAAGCACTGTCTAAAGCACTGACTCTAGGGGCAATGTGTAGACCTGCACAAGTCTGGGATTGGCTACAGGACAATAGTTAAACAGCTTGGTGAGAAGGCAACAACTGTTGGTGCATTTATTAGAAAATGGAAGAAACACAAGATGACTGTCAATCTTTCTCTGTCTGGGGCTCCACGCAAGTTCTCACCTCATGGGGTAAGGATGATTTGGAAAAAGGCTAGTAATCAGCCCAGAACTACATGGGAGGACCTTGTCAATGACCTGAAGAGAGCTGGGACCATAGTCTCAAGGATTACCATTTCTAACACACTATGGATTAAAATCCCACAGGTATGCAAAGTTCCCTTCCTCACACCGGCACATGTCCAGGCCCATCTGAAGTTTGTTAATGACCATCTGGATGACATGACAAGAGGAGGCATGGCAGAAGGTCATGGGGTCAGATGAGACTTAATTAACTTATTATTAACTTATTAACTCCACTTGTCATGTTTGAAGGAAGAAGAAGGATGAGTACAACCACAAGAACAGCATCCTAACTGTGATGAATAGGGTGGAAACATCATACATGGGAGTGCTTTACTGCAAAGAGGACAGGACAACTACACAAAATTGAAGGGAGGATGGATGGGGCTATGCATCATGAGATTTTGGCCAAGAACCTCCTTCCCTCAATTAGAGCATTGAAATTGATAGGTCATTGCTGGGTCTTCCAGCATTACAATGACCTGAAACACACAGCTAGGGCAACTAAAGAGTGGCTTCGTAAGAAACATTTCAAGGTCTTAGCCTAGTATGCTCCAGAACTGAACCCAATAGAAAATCTTTGAAGGGAGCAGAAACCCAGTGACATTCCTGAAACCTGAACATTTCTGGAGAAGATCTGTATGGAGGGCCAAAATCCCTGCAAAATTGCAAAATCCCTGCAAAAATGCAAAATTGGTTAAGAACTACAGGAAACATTTTTAAACATGAGGCTTATATATGAACAAGGCAAAATTGATCAGCATTGTAGAAGTGCTGGGTACACTAAAACAGAAGAAAATAGCAAAAAAATCTAACAATTTTAACAGGTGCATGGAAACTAATTATGCATGTTATGCCATCACATTACATTACACAACATGAATTGAGTACAGTTGAATTTAATTTAATATTCAGTATAATCATCTTTGTAAAAGGGAAGCAAGTTAGAATTAAGTGTTTCTTAAGTTGTTGTTGTTTTTTGCCTTTTTTTTGTTTTGTTTTATTAGTCTGTTATAGTAGCTTCTGTTTAGCCAAAGCATAGGATGGGATTGGATTACTGTTCTTGGAGTCAATAATACATTTCTTTCAGTTTCACACATGTACACCCACCCACACATACACACACACACACACACATACACATTTGGTGTGTGGTGTGGTACAAGGAATGAGCTTAATCTGAAAACTCATTAGTCTGGCTGCATTATGCACATGGCAGTCATTCTTATCATTATCATAATCATCAGATACAATAAGATGAGATACACAATGAGGAGGGGGAAGGGAAACTGAGATGTTGGATCCCAACAAGGCTCAACAAGAGGAAAACAGTAGGACAAATACACTTTTGAAAATAATAGTGCCAGAATGGATCCCTTAAGGACCTTTTATTAATCAATCAAATTCAATCAAATTTTATTTATATAGCGCTTTTTACAACAGAACGTTGTCACAAAGCAGCTTTACACGGATCCGGGTCCAAGCCTCAAATGAGCAGCCAGCAGGCAAAAAGTGGCAAGGAAAAACTCCCTCAGTTAGGAGGAAGAAACCTTGAGAGGAACCAAGGCTCAAGAGAGGAACCCATCCTCCTCTGGTCGACACCGGAGAGCAGATAACAAAGGCACAATGGAAAAATGGGAAAGAAAGAAAAAAATATAATGAAGGGAAAATAAATAAAATAAAAAATAAAAAATAAAAAATAAAATGGTTTTATTAAATGGTTCTGTAAAAGATCTCAAAAGTGGTTCTTGTATGACCTTGTTTCAAATGTTTCACCCATTTTCTTTTAATAGGGGGGTAGTAAAGGCACACAAATGATATATAGAGAGTTACGGAACTGAAGAGGGAGAGAAATGGTGGGTTTCATTACTGGGAGGGGACACAACCTTAAAACTACAAAAACCCACATCATATGCACAAACAAATAACTTGTGTAGGGATGTGACAAATAAAGAGTAAATTCATGCTGCTACAGATTTATCACACACTCAACATTATGAATATAAGAACTAATGCTATTTTATGTGCTACTTGGGAGACCCTAATTACAAGCACATCACCTTCAAGTGTTTTATTGTTAAAGGAACATTGTGAATTGTGGAAGCAAGTTTTTTTCTCGCACATGTCCTATGTTAACAGATCACAAAGCATGCCTCTAAATTATAGTGTCTAGAGCAGACCACGGGCGTGTCTATAATCAACAGGGTCACAAGAAACGAGTTGAGAAAAAAATATAGAAATTTGCTGCCAAACTGTTGTGAAGAATAAATTGACCAGGAACCATTATCCTCCAGTCCTATAATATTCCAAACTAACTGGAGTGCCCAGAAGTACAAGATGTGCAGTACATTGAGACCAAGGTAAGGAAACTGAAACCCAACCACTATTGAACAAGACACATACGTTGAAACATCAAGACAGGAACAATTTTAAAAGGTTTAATGGACTGACGAGATGAAAGTGACTCTTTATGGACTAGATGGATGGGTCAGTAACAGGCACAGAGCTCCATTTTAACTAAGATGCCAGTGTTGTTCATTTAGCTGTAATGCTGTGAAGAGGTTTTGAAGAAATCTCTGCAGACGTGTCTTTGCTTGTGAATAGATTTATTATAATGATGACAGTGTCAGTCCAGACTCCATGGATGTCTTTGCTGAAATTAGAGACTTCTCCTAATATAGGCAAGTTGTTTTTCATAAAGCTAAGGTAAAAAATATTGTCATCCATTTGCAATTTATAGGATAAGAAAGAAAGACTTAGGCAAGAGGCCCAGCTCCAAGAGGCCTCTTAAAGGCCCTTTATCCTGTTTCTATGTGAAGCAACCTTTCCTCAAAACACATTCCAAGAAAGCCCTTTCTCTAAACCCATTCTATGATATGTGGTTTTCCCACTACTGGACTAGTTACAAAAATAATAATTTATACCAGTGCTACAGAAAAAAGGAAACGGTATTTCAAGAAGACCGTGATTTTTATACAGGACAATGTATTGCATGCATTTAAGTATTCCACTACATGGCTCATCTTAAAGATGAAAGAATAATGACACGGCCCTCTTCCTCATCTCACTGTTGAGAACTTATGGGCCCTTCTTAAACTGGACATTTATCGTGAATGAAAATACACTTCTCTGAAGAGTTTCTGGTGCACAAAAATGCATTAAGAAACTCACTACATGAATGGAAGGTTTGTGACTCTTATAGAGAGCAGGTGAATTGGCTACTGGTGTCCTGGTGTGTGTGAATGAGTCTGTATGTCTGTGAGCAAATGTATGGCTGTGTTCCAGAGATGAATTGGCAGTCTGTTCTGGGTGAACCCCTCTGGTGCTCGATGCTGTCCTCCAAGTGGACAGTCATTTCCACTAGATTGTACACTGTGCACAATTGGCTGCCACTACTAACCAGTGTGTGTTGGTTGAGTGTGTGAAGAGTGATGAATGTAAAATGACATTTGGTTTCTAGAAAGGTATTATTCGTTCATGTTTTTGAAAAGGGTGGCTTAATTTGGGTGGATTAATTTGTTTTTGTCAAAAATATTTATTTCTGAAATTATTTGTTTAGTATGTAAATAATAAAATAATGATTTATCTAAAATTAGTTTACAGTATTATTAAGAATAATTTGGTCTTTCACTGTATTAATCTGAAAATAGCCCTCATGTTTTATGCTTTATATTTTAGATTATTATATATTATCATATATCTACATACAGTAGAGCATAATATTAAAGATAAATACAATAATAACAACAACAACAACAACAACAAAACAACAATAATAATAATAACAATAATAATAATAATTGTTATTAATATTATGAATAATTTATTTTTTTTATAAAAATATAGACAATTGTTTGTGTGCATGTGCATCTGTTATGTGTAAAAAGGGTGATATATACAGGTGAAAGAGAGTGAAATCTATACTTATATACTCATACATAATTCACACCTATCAACTACAATAGAGGCAATCAAGGAAAATTGCCTGCAAAAGGTTGGGTGGCATTTAATGCCCCATTTTAAGACATGCTCCAATTGCTCATAAATCTCCTGTCAGGTGCACGGAACTTACAGAGGTAGGTGGAGGCAGAAGTACGTGCAGGGTTGTATTTATTAACGTATTATACAGACAACTTACACTAACCATCACGACAAGACATGTTGACAAGATGAGTAGAAAAGAAGACTGACAAGGACAGACTCAAACAGCAGGACTTAAATGAGACATGATAATTAACACCTGGACTTGATGGTACATGAGACACCGCTAGGAATGGGTGGAGACATGACATGTGCTCCGAAGCATTAGGGGAGATAAACAAAACAAAGACCAGACAGGACATGAACAAGACAGGTATGTGCCATCTCCCTTGTTCATTTTCCTAAAAGGGAAACAAGAAATCAGTTTTACTTGTGTGTGTCAATGTACAGTACAACTCTGTTTTTAAGTGATATAATAATGACTTGGATAACAGCTTGGATAACTAAGAGGTAAAGTAAACTTTAGTTTTTGTCAACTAATTTTTGATTTGTTTATATGGAAAATGACAGATTTTTAAATAACTAAATTCGGCCATCGAATCTGGCCCGGGCCCATTGGTGTCCATGGTGGTGCTGCTGCTATAGATCCTCAACAGCTCCGTGTGTCGGCTTCTGGTGCTGCTCAGACTGAGGCTAACCCAGCAAGTCCAAGTGGGAAACTCGCCTCTCTTACCAATTACAGACTCCTCCATCTCTCCCGAGCCCGCTTTTATTAAACTTTTATTCAGGCCGACATGTAAGGGGCTGCGTCAGGCTACACCTCTGCCGCATCACTGATGACAACAACCAGCACGGTGAGCTTCAGCAGTGCTGCCGGAGAGAGATGCATCCTGCCGGAGAGAGCCGAACCATGCCGGAGAGAGCCGAACCACGCTGGAGAGAACTGAACCACGCCACTAGGCCTAGCAGCAGCTACTACAACATCTAGGCCCAGCAGCAGCCACCACTAGGCCATCTGGTATGTGCTACAATTACATTCCTGTCATCGCTGGGCCATACAGAAAGCACAGAACAATCTACAGGCACCAAAATCATGCTAATCTCAGGCCAATAACACTGACCTCACCCACTTCTACTACCCTTTCTGTGGGGCTATGGAATTGCCAATCAGCTGTGATAAAGTCAGTCTTTTTCTGTGCTAATCATTTATCTCTACAACTACTGGCTCTGACTGAAACTTGGATCAACACTGGTACTCCGGCAGCTCTTTCTGATAATTATTCCTTCAGCCACACATCTTGCCCATCCGGACGAGGTGGGGGGACAGGCTTGCTAATGCTAATGGCTTACAATACACTACTTTACTACTGTCAACTACATACACCTCATTTGACTACCATGCTGTACTGGTTAGCATTCCAGTCAAACTTGGTATTATTGTCATTTATCGTTCTCCTGAACAGCAAGGTGAATTTATAAATGAAATGACATGTTATTGTCCTCCATTCCAAAAAATGACTGTCCCATGCTCATTCTAGGCGACATGAACATTCACCTCAATAGCCCTGGCTCTACCGATTTTAAATATCTTATGCACTCTTTTGATTTAGACTCATAAAGCTGGTAAAAACCTGGACTAAAGGTCACTCTGCTTCATCTCTCACATCATTTTTTTTTTCAACTCAGCATCTGCATTTATAGAAAACCTACTGCTGCACCAGCCATGATCACTTTCCGTCGCAATCTTAAAGACCTTTCTATAGATCAGTACTCATCACTGGTTGCCAATACTATGCCTTCATTAAGCTTGTTCTCCTCTCTCAGCCTGAACACTGCCACAGATACACTCTGTTCCACGCTGACCTCCTGTCTGGACAGTTTTTTCCTTTGACATCTCGTATCATTCATACTAACAAGCCATGGCCTTGGCTAAAAAATGAGTCCCTTCGGGTCCTACATTCCAAACTCCGGGCTGCTGAAAGGAAATGACATAAAAAGGGTATCCTGTCCGCACCCACAATTATTCTAGTCATCACACTTGTGATTAATACTTCCTTATTCACTGGTGAATTTCCACTTACCTTCAAACAGGTGGTGACACCTTTACTTAAAATACCTTCTCTCAACTCTGCCCTAGTTGACAACTATCGACCGGTCTCGCTATTACCTTTCCTTTCTAAACTCATAGAAATGGCAGTGTATAATCAGATCTCTGGCTTTCTTCTCCAGAATAATTACCTAGATCATAACCAATCTGGTTTTAAAAAGGGACATTCCACAGAGATGGCTCTGTTGTGTATGACTGAAGCATTAAAAACTGCCAGAGTTCCTGGGCAGTCCTCAGTGCTCATTATGCTGGACCTGTCAGCAGCCTTTCATACAGTCAATCATGACCTACTCCTATTTACTCTCTCAAACATAGGTATCTCAGGTGCACCGATATCATGGTTCAGATCCTACCTTGCTAGACACTATCATGACTAGGACAGCTGTCTTCATCGTGTCCACTGTCCACTGGAGTGCCCCAAGGCTCAGTACTGGGACCCTTCTTCTTTTCCATCTATACCACCTCTTTGGCCCAGTTATTTGTTCTCATGGTTTCTCCTACCATTGCTTTGCAGATGATACTCAGCTCTACCTGTCATTCCTGCCGGATGACTCTTTGATCTCAGCACGGATATCTCATTGCCTCTCAGATATAACCGCATGGATGAAGGCAGACCATCTTCAGCTCAACCTTTCGAACAATGAACTACTGGTGGTTCCCACAAAAGAGTCAGCCCAACACAACCTCACCTTAACAATCAACTCATTCTCACTCTCTCTGGCGAATGTTGCTAGAAAGCTGGGAGTTATGTTCGATGACCAGCTATCATTTACACATCAAGTGGCCTCTGATGCTCGCTCCTGTCGCTTTGCGCTTTACAACATCAGACCATTTCTAACGCAACATGCCGCTCAACTCCTGGTGCAGGCTGTGGTCATTTCACGCCTTGACTACTGCAATGCAGTGCTAACGGGCCTTCTAGCATGTGCTATAAAACCATTACAGATGATCCAGAATGCAGCAGCACGTCTGGTCTTCAACCATCCAAAAAGGGCACGTCACCCCACTGCTCATTGAGCTCCATTTTCTTCTGGTTGCTGCTCGCATCAAATATAAAGCCTGCATGATCACTTACAAGGTGATGACAGAGCAGGTGCCCTACTAACTGCACTTTCTCCTAAAGGCCTATGTCCCGCCTCGGCCACTGCGCTCTTCCACTGAACGTCTCCTTGCTTTACCCAACATCCACACAAAGCAATCCAGACTGTTCTCTTCCATAGTTCCCAGATGGTGGAACAAGCTGCCTACTTCGACCAGAGCAGCTTTAGTGAGCAGAGCAGAGTCCCTCACCATCTTTAAGAAACTCCTAAAAACTGAGCTCTTTAGAGAACACCTGCATTAGCCAGTAAAACTATCTGATGCATATAGACATATTCTTTTAATGTTGCATTGTTTTAATGTTTCAATTTGTATACTTTTGTACTAGCATTGTAAGTTGCTTTGAATAAAAGCGTATGCCAAATGAAATAAATACTTTTAATTATGCAATATTTTCCATATTTTAATATTCATATTTCATTTTAAAATAATATACATTAGGGTTAAGCATGAATGGAAGAAGCTTTAGCTTCAAATCCATTATTTGTTTGTGAAAGATTTATGGTCTATTTTTAATAACTGGGATATGGATGCCAGAGCCAAATATTTTAATAATTTCATAAAATCCAAGGTTTCTCTTCTGTTCCATAGATTCTCTAGTAAATGGGGTTACTTAAGTTCTTTAAAAAACTGGGCTTGATTCAATAGTCTGTGTAAACTATAGATTCATTTCACATTTTCCCTTTGTTTCAAAAACTCTGGAGAATGTGGTTACAAATCAATGGCTTATTGTCCTAGAGAACAAGGGGTATGCACCTTTCAAAGGGCATCCACATAGATCACTCTACTTTCAATGTCCAATGTGGAATGTCCAAGATGGCACTGGTGAGGTTGGCTGCCGTCGCAACTGCTCCTCCACTTTTCGACCCCTTTTCACTTTTTTTAAACCTCCTTCTCTCATCACAGTGGCACAGATCAGCTATGATAGAGACACTCTTGTTTCTATTAATCTATGATCCACTCACTTCAAGTCTTTTTTAACCCCGGATCCCTAAACAGAATCTCAAGCGTGAGGCTCAGGCTGGATGGACCAATCAGTGGAGGCCCTGCAGGACGCTCTGGAAGATGTAGATTGGGACATGTTCCAAAACAGCTCTGATGGAGACTTCAACTTCTTTGCAGGCTCGGTAGTGATCTTTGTGAGGAAATTAGTGAATGACACGATCCCTAAGGTATCTGTCAAAACCTACCCCAACCAGAAGCCGTGGGTGGACAACGGTCTGTCAGCTCGCATCGCTGCTAACAGCAAGGTGCTGACCAGTGGGAACATGGAACCCTACAAGTCTGCATCCTACAAAGTGCGCAGGGCGGTGAGACAGTCTAAACGCTCACCGTTCAACACTTTTTTATGCTCACTTCGGGGCCGCTGGCAGCACGGATGGCAGCACATGTGCAGAACCACTCAGAGGAGCATCCCTGTTCATCATTACTGAGAGAGACATAAAGAGAGTGTTCAAGACAGTAAACGCCAGAAAATCACTGGGACCCAAGGGCCTATGTGGTCGGGTCTTGAGAGCTTGTGTAGATCAGCTTGCTCCTATATTTACTGTCATCTTCAACCATTCTCTGTCACTGAGCACAGTCCCAATGTGCTTCAAGAGATCTCTGATCATCCCTGTCCCAAAGAAACCACAGCCAACCTGTCTCAATGACTACCGCCCTGTGGCCCACACATCAGTCATATTTAAGTACTTTGAAAAGCTTGTCAGAGACTTCATCAATTAATCACTACCCATTTGGACCCACTTCAGTTTGCATATAGACAGAACCGCTCTACAGATGATGCCATCACGCATGTGCTTCACACCACACTGACACATCTGGAGACTGGAAGGAATAGTTATGTCAGAATACATCTACCAGGCTGGTAGATCAAGGACTACACCCATTGATGTGTGACTGGATCTCCAGCTTCCTCAAAGACAGACCACAAACAGTGAGGGTGGGAAACCATGTCTCACCCACCATCAACCTCAGCATGGGTGCTCCTCAGGGCTGTGTTTTATCACCCCTACTGTACTCCTTGTACATCCATGACTGCGTGACCACTTCAAGCTCCAACATCATTGTTAAGTTTGCTGATGACACGGTCGTGGTGGGCCTGATCTCCGACAATGAAGAGAAGGTCTACCTAGAGGAGATTGCACGCCTAGGAAACTGGTGCCATGGCAACAATCTCCTGCTCAATGTCGGCAAAACCAAGGAGCTGAAAGTGGACTGCAGCAGGAGACAGGCGAGGAGCTACCTACCAGTACGGCACAACGATGCAGAAGTAGAGAGGTTAGAAAGCTTCCAATACCTTGGAGTCAACATCTTGCAAGACCTGACATGGCCCTGCCATGCTGACATCCTGGCAAAGAAAGCCCGACAGCGTCTCTAGTTCCTCAGATGCCTTAGGGACTTCAGACTGACCTCCACGGTACTTTGGAACTTCTACTCACTACACCATCAAGAGCATCCTCACAAGGAACTCCATGGTCTGGTTCAGATACAGCACCAAAGGGGACAGACAGACAGAGAGTGGTGTGCTCTGCTGAGCGCATCATGAGGACAACACTTCCAGATCTGCAGTCTATAACAAGCGGTGCTGGTCGAAAGCCATGAATATTGTGAAGGACCTCAGCCATCCTAGCGATGGTTTTTTGCTTTGCTGCCATCAGGAAAGCAGTTCCGCTCACTGAGATCCACCACAGAAAGGATGAGACTGAGCTTCTTTCCTCAGGCTATTCAGATTCTCAACCAGATCCAACTTCAATTTTAATCCTAAATCCCACATATCTCACATTGACACTCATAAGTCACCAATGCTCTCATACACAGCAATATGTTGCAAACATTGCACATTACACTTTATAGAAACTGGAATCTATTCATATACCTATCCACACACCTACCTCCACCAAATTATTTCCTTGCTACCTCAGAACTATGTCACAATTACACATATTTATTATGTATTGCACATATTTATTTTGTATTTCACATATTTATTCTGTTTTTCATATTTATTCTTCCATTGATTCTGTTTACCTTCTCCCTACCTTCTCCCCTGTCCCCTATTGATCTGTGGGTGCAGCCGGTTGTAAAAATGGATTTCAATGCATGTTGTACTGTGTTTTAACTATGTGTGTGACAAATAAATCGAACCTTGAACCCTTTGAGTCTTGGTCTTAGCCCAGCTATACCATACCTCACTGGTTATCTCTGTATTTTCCTCCAAAAGGAGCTAAATCTCTGTTCTCCATTTTCCTCCCAAAGGAGCTTATTCTTTTTAGTTTTTTCCCTCCTGAGATTCCTGTCTTCAGGATTTACTAGAGCCCATTTATTTATTTCACCCCTTATGTCCGACCTTTTGTTAGGCTCTTAACCAATACCATTTACCCTTTACTTCAAGGTTTGTGGGAGCTCAGTGGTAGCATCTGCCACTGGCCATCTTTGCCTCTCATTTCATGGGAGTTTGATAACCATGTCTTTCAGTTAATTTTGTTTGTGGCTTTTCACTGGCATTTACTTTTTTTTTTCACTCAGTTCACTGTGTAAATCTTTACCAGTGCTATACTCTTGCTTTCATTTGTTTAATTAAGAAATAAAGTAGACTAGAGGAAAGAGCTCTGCTTCCCCATACCAGTGATCTTGGATTGATCATTAGAGAACAGTAATAATCTATCAAATTTTGAATTCACTGAGGCTCTGCAAGGGAAATTAAAAGCACATGGACTCAACCCCAGTGTGTTTACATGTTATCCGCCACCCAAGTTGTGGTCCTATAACACACTCTGCCAGCATGGACTCAGCAGATAAGGCAGCTTTGCAGCATGTTATAACTGCTCAATGGTCTCACTTGGGGAAGTAGTTAAATAAGCCAATGGTTACAACACCTTAGGTTGGGGATTCAAAAGTTTGAATTCTCCACTCTGAATTCTACAGTTTCACAAAAAGATAATTCTCCAAGAAGAGCTGTAGTGCCCACTGAACATGGTTAACATGTTCCTTAAGGATTTTACTGAAGAGCCTTGTATGTATGGGCAAGTTAATGCATAGTCATAGCGACCAAGCACTTCCTGAAGCACTTCATGAATAAGGCATTGGAAGACAGCAGGAGCATTCATCAACCCATTCAGCATGATCAAGTATTAATAGTGACCTGTAGGGGTGATGAACATTGTCTTCCATTCGTCTCCTGGTCTGATCCGCATCAGGTTGTACACATCAGGTTGCAGTGTCTCAAGAGCTGGAGTCATCAGGGGTAAGATATTGATCCTTAAGGGTAACACTTACATTGTTCATATATAGATAGTATATTATATATTATAATGCACAATGTAGTTAATAAACTGAATAGCTATAATCTGAGCCATCCCAGAATTGTTTTTCACCATCATGACATTGTCATGCCTGTTTAGTTCCCATGAGCTTTTACCATGTTTATCTTGTTTTAGTTGTCTCCACCCACTTCCAACTGTATCTGATTGATAACCCCGCCCCTTCATAATCTTGGCCCAGCTGTGTGTAATGTTCTTGTGTGGATATATATATATATATATATATATATATATATATATATATATATATATATATATATATATACTCCCTCATTTCAGTCAGATGTGGTGAGTCTACTGGTTTGTTACCTGGTTATGTTACCTGTGAGTTCTTCCACTTCCTCAACCAGCCTGTTAAGTGTCACAATCCTGACAGATAGACTCACCTATCGATGAAAGTAGTAGGGGACTATAGGTTTGCCTGAACCCATCTGGCAATCTGCCAGGAGCCATTCTCTGGAGACACGAGGAAGCAGCAGGATGTGACAGAGACCAGGTTGCCACCTCACCAGAGGACTGCCACTTTAACGGTGGGGAGAATTTTGGGGAGGCGCTGAGGGTTGGTGCTGACTTGGCGATAGGTGCAGTGCAGACTCCTGCAAAGATCTACTGTATTATAATTATACTGTCTGTGCACAGCATGCTCCTTGTGCACTTAGAAAGACATTTTTTTCATCTTACAAATGTTTGGTGGTACAAGGTGTAGCAAATGTGGTGTAAAAAGGTGATTCTTTCCCCCTCAGTTTTTCACCAACTGATTAAGTTGACTAGGTTGTAGTTACATGTTGTTTTCTAGGCTTTAGGATCAGAGCAACCTACTTACCCTATCTATCCTTGGTCTCACCATTGTGTGCTGAAATATCAGTGAGTAATTTAGCTTGGAAAACAGCTAAAATTTACTTGTTTCCAATTTAATTAAATCCCAGTTTAAATGTCAAAGGAGCCTTCCAGTGAATGTTTACTGATCTATCTACATATACATGCCTGACCTGCATGCAGACTCTGATCGATCAGTGAGAGGTGGTAGAGCTGATGGTGTCACTGACACAGACACTGGATTATTGAGGGAAATGAGAACAAGGGGCTGTTTTCTTTGCTCACAGTGTTCAAATTTCAGAATAAAAGTCCTGAGAAGGAATAATACTAATACATACATAACACAGTATCCAGGTTGTTTTTCTACTTTATTTGGATTACTATTAAATATTAACAACATATAAATATCTTTGCCAGACTAATTGTTACATGTGAACATGTATCAAGAAGTGTTACCCTTCTGCTTTTGTTTTTGGTGTTTCTCTCCTCTATTTTTCTACTTACTTTCCCTTTGCCTCTCTTTTAGTGCAGGAACCTACCACTCCTGCTTGACCATGTTGGCCTTTCAGATCACCTCAGCCAATCACCTATTGCCACAGCAGCTTATTGACCCTGAGGAGTCCTGAGGTCTCTCTAGCAACCATGGTTGGATTTAGTGGTTTGGCTTCTTGTTGAAACGCTGCTTGTTTTGACCCATTTCTTTGACTAGTTATTATAATCTTGTCCTTTGTTTTGTTAGTTGCCTGTTTGTTCTGTCTGGCTGTAGTCTGCTTAATTGTGCACTTTCTTTAATTAATTAATTAATTAATCAGCTAATTTCTTTGGGCACTTTGTTTTGCCACTTTGTGTGTCTTTCTCCCCTAGGAGGGTAGAACAGGTAGTAGAAGTGTGCATATATATATATATATATATATATATATATATATATATATATATATATATATATATATATATTGTGCACACATAGCCATTTTTTCTGTATTAGATACACAAGGTAGTAGGGCAGGTACCACCTCATGTATTTTTCATTTACAATAGTATAGTATAGTAGAGTATAGTATATGTAAAATAGCTTGTTTTGCCTTGTTTTCTATTTCTTTTTCTTTCTTTGCTTTGGTAATGTCCACGTTTTCCCTTCTCAGGCCTGTCACCCACACCATTTGTTATACATACAAATGTCTTTGGGTTCATTTGTGTTGTGGGTATTCAAATAAAGTCTTGTAAATTATATTAACTATTAGCTAATTTTTGACTAAGGGTTGTGCACCCCCTCACCTACAGCTCTTTTCCCCTACACACCATAGTTACTGTCCCTGCCTAATATAATTGGGATATAACACTAATCATTACAAATAATTTGTCAACCATGTTGCATTTTCATTTCAAAAAACACTCTGTGTGCTTAATTTCCAACAGAATGTCTGATGTGCAAAGTGTTTTTTAGCTAAAACATGCAAAAAAAAAATGTTTTGATCAAAACATGGTTGTGGTTCATGGTGGCTCATGTGGTTCATCAAATTACAAGGTTACTCATATTACAGAAGTGGGCCAGAGTAATCTTGCCCAAGGACTGTTATTGGTGTAGCAAAACATAGTTGCCCAGCCTGGAAATTGAACCCCAGTCTACCACATGATGTAGTGGTTTGCTGGTGGTATTGCACCAGTATTGCAAAATTTTTACATTTCATATGAAGATAATTTAGGTATCCTAGGATCTTCTGAAAACAATATCTGGCATGTTGGACTGTCTCATAAAAAATCATTTCTAATATTTTGGTGAATAAAAGTAGGTCAAACTATAAAAATACCTCACAGTTAGCCTATGGCTCTAAGGTTTATTAACAAGTATTTTGAGTTCTCTGCCTAAATTTATAATGTAGTGATGAAAGCTGAAATGACCAAGATGTCCCTACTGTACTATTAACACAGCATCCCAAACCACATACAACCACATTGAGAGATGTTCAAGAGGCAAATCACCACTGAAATGATTTTGTGAGTCTGGTGCTGATAAGCATGGTCACCACTGTCACAAAATAACCACTGTGGTAAAGATTTCAATTTGTTATTTAATATTGTTTATTATTCAATATTGTTGGGGTCACATCACTTCTTTCCACGCTAAAACTATGTCCTTGCATGTAAGGGATACAGCAAACAAATGGAAGAAGGTACTCTGGTCAGATAAGACCAATGTTTTACTTTTTGGCCTAAATGAAAAACACTATGTGTAGTGGAAAACAAACACCACCATCTGTGGGGATGCTTTTCTTCAGCAGGGACAGGGAAACTGGTTAGAGTTAATGGGAACATGGATACAAAGAAATCCTGGAGGAAAACCTGTTTGAGGCTGCAAAAGACTTGAAACTGGGGAAGAGTTTTATTTTTCAGCAAGACAGTCACCCTAAACATATAGCCAGAACTAAAATGGAATACTTTAGATTAAAGCATAATCATGTGCTATAATGGCCCAGTTAAAGTCCAGTTCTAAATCCCATTGAGAATCTGATACAAGACTTGAAAATTGCTGTTCACAGACAGCTCTCCATCCAATCTGACTTGAGCTATTTTGGAAAGAAGAATGGCAAATAATTCAGCATTTAGATGTTCAAAACTGGAAGGGACATACTCCAAAAGACATACAGATGCAATTGCAGCAAAAGGTGGTCCTACAAAGTACAAAGAGTCAGGGAGGCTGGAAATAAATGCTAGACACACTATCCAGATTTTTTTTTCTTAAAAACTTTGAAAACCATATATATATATATATATATATATATATATATATATATATATATATATATATATATATATATATATATATATATATATATATATATATATATATACACACTGTTTTTTATTATTATTATTATTATTATTATTCAAAGTCACACTGAGTGTAAGACACCTCTTTTATGTCTGTGTTCAGGCTTCAAATGTTTTTGACATGCCCTTCCCTCAAGCCATGTCTTGCTCTATTCATATCCAGACCAACTGTAGACTATAAACACCTGTGCCTCACACATACACGCACACACACAGCAGTGCACCCAAACACACAAACCTGTGTGCCTTTCAAAACAAATCATGATACAGAAACCATACCATGCCAACAGGCCTTTTCCTGTTATATAAGCAATAATAAGTAGCATTTTAACTTAAAATCTTTGTGATTCTCCACTGACTGCACTGTGGCTACACTTACATTACCAGGCTTAAGTGATTCAAATGACTTACTCAATGACTTACATGTCTGATTTTATTTAATTTATCTGATTTTATTTTACATATCTAATACTTATCTGATTTTATTCAGGGTTGTGTGGTCAAATCTTTTCAAATTAGATTTCTCACTTTTATATGTGGTCCCAGATCCAATATGTACTGTATCCGATTTGTGGTCATGCAACATGAATGTGAATGGTGAGATCGGATTTCATACATGTAAATGCTGTTGATGACAGACCCCAAAAAGAACCCCTAAAATTACCATTTCAATAACATTAAATCAGTGATAAAATCTGACAAAAACATTAAGAATGATTTGTAGCATCTGGCATAATAATGCACAGAAATCATGATTTTTCAGGTTATTCCTATTACAAATCTCCTCACGTGCATGCTGACCCACTTCCACACTTCCACAGCATAATCACCAAGCTGACTGGCTAATGTATTTATTTTTTTAAACAACATGACTTTATCTGTAAATTTACAAGAACTCTCATTCATATTTCAACCTGTAGTCAGTCTACTCAGTTAAAATGTCTCTGCAGAAACAATATGCATATATGTATTGTGTACATGTATTAGCTTCTTTACAATTTGCTTACATTTGCTGTCTGTAATTTAACAAAATGGCATATTTACATGCATTCATCTACTCAACTATTAGTCTAAACTGGCCCATTTGCACAGAGATTCCAGCCCTATATACTTCTTTTTGGATGAGGCACAAAAACAAGATATAGAGGTCATTTTAATGTCAGATTACAAATTAAGTAAACCTGAATATTGCTGGTCCACAGTTTCACACAAAGGCCAAATTTCCAATTGAAATCCAAAAAAAAAAAAAAAAAAAAGTTCTTTAATCCCTTTCCTTTCTTTGAGATAATCATCTGCCTGTGTGTTCTTGTCTCGGCTTGTGGAAAACTGGCATGCCTTTTCACAGCTTTTAGCACCTCTTTATTTTACAGTCTCCGTTTATTTTTGTGCGCCAGCAATGAACACCCTCACTTTGGACTGGAAAGGCCTCTTATCTGCACTGGCAGCAGTGCTCAAGAATGATGTTTTAAGAACATGAAGCCAAAAGGATTTATCTTCATGTTCACTACTTCTTTTTACAATGGAATAAGGATGCAGCTTTTTAGACATTTTATGCTGTTACAAACCTTGTTGTTTTAAATAGAAACAATTTAGGCGATAGACATAATGAATTTTGCTGCATTTATGAAGCACTTACTTGACTATCTATGTGTAATGGTATTTACAGACTGTGAAATAGAGAAAGGTAATTTTACTTTTGGTGATGTTATTGCTGCCAGTTGTTGTTGCTCAGAGGCAGAAAAAAGAAAGTCATTTTTATTTTCAAAGAAAAAGAAAAACATTGTAACATTATTCTAAAAGAAAGGACAGCAAACCAAAAACTAGATATTTTTTTTTATTTGTAAAAAATCTATATTTTACACTCATCTAAGCTTCTACCTGAATAATTTTTTGAAAGTTGCATTGTTCCGTATTTTTTCAGTTGTGTAACAGTAATTGTAAAAGTGAACAGGGTGAGCTACAGTGATGAAGGATAGTTTACACTGATAACAAAAAATCCCTGTCAAATGTATCACATTTTTACAACTTTCTCCAGACTAAAATTCTCATGGGATTAATAAGCTATCTATTTATCTATACATTAATGTTATTGGCATATATTTAAAATTTCGCAAACTTGTTTCATGAAAATTGATTCCATTTGAAGCAGTGGCAGCTCACATATATGACTGCATGATTATACTGCTTGCCTTAGTCCTTGAAATGTGTACAAAACACACAATTGGAAACTTAAGACTCAAATGTGAAGCAAATTGTCTGCTTTGCAAGCTATAGCTTCATAAAAGTGCATCAATGTGCAGATAATGCAATTTTGAATATTGAACAATTTTCTTTTAATCAACAGTGGTTTTGAAGATTTAATTTATTCAAACACTGAATGAGTGATCGACAATAAAGCAAAAAAAAAAAAAAAAAAGCTTGAAATATTACACTTTACATGTAATGAATATAGAATGACAGTTTTATTTATTTATTTATTTATTTATCTATCTATTTATTTCAGTTTTATCTCTTCTTTGGACTTTTAATCAGAAGTTTGAACACTCAGAGTCTGCTAGCAGGTTGAACATATAGATCTAAATCTGCCCAGCAGAATTAGACATGTAATACATTCAAAGCATATTAAATATTACAGAATCTTCAAATATGAAGAAAATAAGAATGATTAATAGTTATCACGTTTCATGGAGTCAGGATTCAAAGAATCGCCTCTAGTAGGAAAGTAGGTGAACACAAAGATACAGGAATTCTCTTTAGATCCACCTTTCATTCCCAGCCATGAATGTAAAGCATGCCTCTTAAAGCACTTTTCATACAGACTTATTGTCTAATTCCACATACTCAAAAAAAAAAAAAAAAAAAAAAAACTCCTCTTAATTTTACAATCTGCATCAAACAGGTTCATGATGGTTTGAGCATTTGTCACATACCAGGACTACAATACCCACTGGTGACCCTGGTCTCGCTACAGAAAGTCACATGACACCCAGCTGGTCTTACAGTCACATGATCTATCCAGGTCAGGCCTAGGCCAAGACAGCTTGCCAGCTTGAATAATGAATTATGCCAGCAAACTTTAAAGGAAAATATCAGGACATCTGTCTATGAGCAGAATCTCAACAGAATGTGGGTCATGCAGCAATTACCCTAAGAACACATGTCAGTCTACCAAAAATGATTAAAGAAGAATACATTTAATATTTGGAATGACCTAGTCAAAACATGAACTTTATCCAATAGAAATGCTGTGGAAGGACCTGAAACAAGCAGTTAATGTTAGGAAACCTACCAACATAAAGTTGAAGCTGCTTGGTATGGCTAAAATTGAAATTGGCTAAAATTCTAAAATTGGACTAGTCTGTAACATCTGCACTGTCATCGTGTCTATGTTTATGTTCCATTTGGTTGTGTGCATGTCTTGTTCTTCCACTCTCTTGTCTCCAGGTGTTTATTATTCTATGCTCTGCCTTGCTTGTTACCTTTGTCAGCTGTTTGTCATTTATCATCATTACTACATGTGTTTGACTCATTCTTTGTCTGGTCTGTTTCTTGTATGAATGTGTTTTCTGTAGTTATGATTACCTTAGATGTTGTTACCCATTTCATTTTGCTCTTTGGAGTTCATGGCTGTCTGTTTCTCTTCTAAATAAAACCCTTGGTCATCCAGTCTCCATTTGAATTTATGACACAGTTATTGCTGCACAAGGAAATGAAAGCTAAGGTTTGTATACTTTTGCCACTCACAGATATGCATCATATGCATCATATGATTTTCCTCAGTAAATAAATTACTATTTTTTTTTGTTTGATACTTTGTTAAATTACTCAATTTTTTAAAATATCAATTAGCTTTCATATGTACTGTATTTTCCTGCACACATCCTGACATATGCAAACGTCACACATGCACACAAAAATGTGACCAGCTGCACTGCTGGAGCCTGATTACTGAATGATTCTGAAACTGTTCCCACTTGCTCTTAAATGACAAGAAGCAGAAGTGATTACCATTGGAGGCTCCTCATTAGTCTGTCTTGGTCTTTGCTGCAGATGAGCTGTCATCTCATGAAGAAAAATGAGGGCACAGCTCAAATGAATTTGAAATGGTAAAGGAAACCCTGAGCAATGTTTGGGTCAGTCTAATTTTGATAGTGTGTGTGTGTGTGTGTGTGTGTGTGTGTGTGTGTGTGTGTGTGTGTGTGTGTTATTAAATACAACACTGAAGTCTTTAGAGAGAGATTCATACCATTTTAGGCCACTCATATATATACTGGATGCACATTTCAGCCAGAATTCACTTGTACCTGCATTTCACCTGCTGGTTCAAACCTGAAATGGATTTAGGTCTGGAAATTGGACTAGTCATGTGAGTGTCCTATTGTTATGTCAGTCTTTCCCCCATGTGCTTCTGTCTTGTTTTGGTCTTGTCTCCACCCTTACTCCACCCATTCCCATCTGTGTCTTATTTGTAACCCAGCCCATTTGTTATCCAGTTCCAGGTGTGTGTAATGTTGTCCTTGTGTTTAAGACTCTTTGTTTCAGTCAGTGTCCCAATGGTGTTGGCACTTGCCACACCAGATACAAGGCCCCTGGTCTAGTCCATGTGTTTTGGGAGGGCAACACAAAGACAGTTCCCCTGCATCAGCCTCCAGAAATGTGCCTAGTCTGGCTCCACAAACTGTTGTTGGGACATTAACCGGTTCTGGGCGCATACCTGTGTCCTTGTCTCAGCTTTTGTATATGCCCAGGGTTCTGTCTGTACCCAAGTCCATACCCTTTTCTCAGTCTTGTTTAGTTTTTGTACCTGTATCTATTCTTGCTTTGGTTTCCGTATTGGTTCCTGTCCCTATTTCAGTGTCTGGTTTCATTATCCCTGTCAGTATTTTTGTGTCCATTTCCTGTCACTGTGTTTGTTCCTATTCCAGTACTCAGTCCTGTCATGTCCTAGATCCAGTCCCCAATTGTATCTGTTTCTCCAATCATTATTTGTAATCCTGCCCATTCATTATCCAGTTCCAGGTATGTGTATGTTGTCCTTGTATTTGAGTCTCTTTGTTTCAGTCAGACTTTGTCAGTCCTTTTGTTAGTTTGTCTCTTTGTTTGTCTGTTTCCATGCAGTTTGTTTGATTGTCAGTTTCCCTCAAGTTCAGGTCAGTTTGTTACTTTGTATGTTATTTAAAAGTCCTAGTCTTTCTGTTTCTGTTTGTACACAAGGTTTGTTTGCTTTATTAAATAATCCAAAACCCCTGCATGTATGTCCATCTCCTTGTCTTAGTGTGCTCTGTGAATGCACAATTATTACATCTGCTTAGAAATTAAGCTCAAAATGAGTGGAAAAGTGGAAATAAATGAACAGGAACTCCCAAGAGAATGGTGTAGTTTTAGATAAGTTATATTTGCCTTAGAAATTACTGTTTATCTATTAAATACTAGTTATTTGCTATGCTGTAAATTAAGCATCTAGCATCTAACATCTAACAAATATTTTCAGTCTACACAGAACTCCAGATATGAACTGGACAAAATGATTTATGGAAACCCTGAACTTAATATAATTTTCCCAGAAGGACTGTAGTTTCCTTGGCACAGTGTAAATACATGGTACACACAGGAACATTATGATCTCTGAAAATGGACCAGCTCCTGTAACTGTAACAAATACAAATAAAAAAAATCATTGCATGCTTAAAATTTAACAGATAGTGAGCTTGGACCCACTTAAAATTGCCCACTGAGTTTGACAGCAAGACCATGAATAAATCAAATGATTATGAGCTCAATTTGAAGGCAGTTGGATTCAACAAGGATCCATCCAAATTACTGAAGAGCCAAAGGTCCATGGACATCAATATGTGGTCAGGAATTAGGGTTAATGCTAGAGAAATACTCTAAGCAAATGCTTAAAGCATAAAAAAATCAATAACACCTAGAAGCTCTCTCCTCTGATGTTACTATTAGATAAGACATTTAAAATTTTAATTATGGTCAAATCATCTTTAATGGTTCTCTGTTCCATGTGTAACTTCCAAATCTATGAAATCTGAGCTTGCTCTAGAGTAACATTGCCCCTTTATAAGGAAACCTGGATTTTTTATTTTTTGTATAGAACAAAAAACAAGTCTCATCATCCTGGATGTGTTCTAAAATGTAAACAGAAACAGTATAAGCTTCCACACCACATACAGTAGCTACACCATAATCAAGCAAATCTGACACAAAAAGGCCAGATATTGATTCACAGAGGAAAATGAGAAGGGGTGGGCTATTTGTTGTCTTGCTTTCCTTGTTGTCAGTGTAAAGATTACAGAATAAAAGTTCTGAGAAAGGATAATGCTGATACATCAATAACAAAAATAAAAATTGACTTGGTAGTTTTAATTTACTTCTGTCAATTATCAATATAAATAGCCTTGTCAATATTATTATTATTATTAGTCTGGTGTTTGGAGTCTACTGTCGTGGTACCTGTTATATTAACTGTTGACTTCTGCTTCATGTATTCCTGTCATCAGTCATTAAATCCCCTGCAAGTACTTCCGCTTCCATCGTATGTTTGTTAACCCCACATTCGTGACAGTAATATGTGATATGTGTATCATGACTGTTACTCTGATTCTGAGATACCAGCATGTATGTTTCCTTAAAGTGGTTCCAGGTTTTAAGAGTTAAAAAGACAGTGTACAAAGGGATTATTTTAATTGAATATAATAATCTTTTGGATTAGGGTACACTATTTGTATCTGTTCTGTACATTTTAAAAGTATCTTTACATAAATTTTCCATAAATTCATTAATCTAATCCAACCAGTGGGAAATGAACTTTAGTTATTATGTCACGGCTACATTGCATTAATATATTTTGGAAACAATAAATTATAAAAAAAAACATTCATGGCTGACCCTCTGATCCTGTCTAACTTATGTTTCAATCATGTTACACAGGTAACCCAGTACATTAGGATATGAAACAATGGCATGTCCAAGAACTGGTGCACAACAGTATGCTTGGCCAGGGAATGAAAATATAATCTGGCATGAGCAAGCAGGTGTTATTACTCACTTCTGTATACCAACTGTAATTAAATAATAACTAAATGAGTGATTATCTATTAATTGTCATTTCAATATGTTACAAGTTTGGACAGTTTTGAAATTCTATATTAAAATCAAGCACATAAAAAATCATACCTTTGATAACCACCAGGATACCATAGCAACCATTTATCAAAAACTACCAAGGGACCACTTTGGAACAGCATAGCAACCAGCTGGGACACCATAGCAACCACCTTGTAACCACATATTGCTGTGTCATTGCCTATTGCCTTGTTGATGTGACATTGCAAAGTGGTTGCCAGGTTTTTATGGTATCCCAAGTGGTTGCTATGGTATGCAAGTTGGTCTGCAGTGCACAACTATAATCAAAACAGGGTCCAAATTGTTTTGTTAACTCAAAGCAAAGTAGTTATTATTAATTTGCATTAAAATTAATAAATGTTAATAAATAATGAGGAACATGACTAAACATTAAAAACTCAGAAACTGAAACGTCTCACCATATGTTAACATGAGCCCTCTAGCAGCCTGTTTTTAGAGTATCATTTTAATCAGGATGCATTGCACTCAACTGAGAATCAGGGCTGGGCTCCATCTCTAGCAGGCATAAGCACCAAAATATGTTTAAGTACAATAATCCCTAATGCCAGACCATTTAGTTGTAGCACAGTGTAACTGTGTTCTCTGGAGTTCTCTGACTTTTGAAATTAGTTCGTGATGGGGTGGTGATCATCCAAAATCCTGACCACACTAATGCTCTTGTTAATAAATGTAATCAAGTCCTCATGGTGCTACAAATTCTAGTAGAAATCCTTCCTTGGACAGAGTTTTTACTTCCTAATTAATTCATGTTTGGAGAAGAGAGCCAATGGCACAGATGCCCATGATGGATTTTGGTCCACTGAGTAATGGCAGATGGAGGGCCACCCAGAAAGAGCAAGGCTAATTATGATTCTCTGGGACATAATTATCCTAGGTCTCCTGTGAATAGAGCCAAAACTTAGATGTGTGAGCTGCTCAGAAGGAGGGGGGTATTGGCTGGGGCCTATATTGTTAGCCAAAAACAGTTAGATGATTACACAACTCAAGAGCCCTTCATCACCACTTTTGGAACAAAGTGCAGTCCGTAGAACTTCACTCATGATGTGATACAGCTATTTCAATCAATTGACAATAATATACAGTGACAATAGTAGAATATTAATCACCTATTAAGTTGGCAAATTGCACTATCCACAAATATATCCCTAATAGTTCAGGAACAAAAATAAGGTGGCAATGGGTTAAATGGTGCAATGCAGGTCATTTTTTATGGCACACTTCACCCCATTCCACCCCAAAAAGCCAAAGCTAGATTGCTTTGTTAAGATATCCATGACTTGATAACATTTTTTTTTCAACTTTCAAGAGCTACGGTATAGACCTGGTCTGATCATAGATCATATTCTGATTGCTCAGTATGGGTGTAAAATTATACATACAGAATTGTCTCCATAAAAACAATTTATTTATTTTCTGCTTGTTTAAAGGCTTTGTCAGAAACACTGTACACAATGCCATTATTGTTTATCAGTTTATTACTGATAAACAATGTAGACAGAACTCAAAAGAGCCCAGGACTGACACTGATGAACTCCAATCACTATGGGTGAATGTATATGTAATATTGAAAACACATATAAACAAAAGCTACATTTCATAGAAAAAAGCAGTAGGTATATGAATTGAACCAATGTTCAAGATCTTACTTCATGATTGATGTTGATGATTTTATCATTTAGACTTTTTACATGGCCCCATGATTTTGTAAGCTAACTTTAGAACTTCAATTTGAACAATAAATTTGTTCTTAATATGGGTATAAAAATATTGAACATTGAATTATCTTGATGTATTCCGCAGTATTGTATCAATTATTAGCTCTTAGAACACGAGATCCACACTTTGCAGACAATTACATGCCCTATCCGTCACACAAGATTGTGGGATGAATTTATTCATTCCATCGGGCTTAAATCCAAGTTTAAATGTGAAAGTTGCATGTTTAATTATTACAAATACATTATTGCAAAGTAAAAAAAAATTCTCTGGGTATCTCTGTTGGACTTTATTCTTCAGCTGAGATTTTTGGCCAAAATCTCCAGGGTGGATGTGCTATCCATATTCCTTTGGAAGTGGACCAGATGGCCAGGCCCCTTGGCTGAGAAACAGCCCCACAGCATGACACTACCACCACCATGCTTGACTGTAGGGATGATATCCTTGGGATCATATGGCTACAGGCTGCAGATCCAGGGGTTCATGGACATAGGGAATTATGGTAAACTGCAATGTTGGTGCTGCTGTCTAACTCAGGTAAGTGATCACTCAGGTTTGTGATGGTGGAGTGGCCAATATTTCAGGATGTTCCCATGTTTACATTACCTTCTGGTTCTCTCCTTTTAGTTAGGCTGTTATAGTCAGATCTACCAGAGACACTTGCCAGACTCTGTCAATGTTTACAGTTTTTGTTCTCCAAAAAATGTAAATCGGGTTGACCCACCAGCCCGGCCTGATTTACAGAATATTACAGAGACCCTAATGAGCTGATACTGATTCTTTTATGTCCACTATCAAACTATCATTATTTCAGTATACTGAAGAATTACAGCAGACATAGTGGTCCAGTGTGCCCTTAACAACTATGTATGAGTAGTTTGACCAGAGGAGGATGGGTCCAACCTTGTGAACTTTACATCTTTATCCTGTGTTTCATGTATTGTTCACCCTCTTATTTTTGATTTATGTGGCTCTGTAAAATCAGTGTAATTACACGATTGGCCAGAAAAAACAAGAGAAACATGTGTGATTGAACATCATCATGATCATATGTTGGTCAGCCCCAGAGACAGTTATGATGACAGAGAGTCTAAACAGCAGATAAGTTGGAGACTTGTTAATCAACCGACCAGGGCAGTCTGATCTCCTTGACCAACTATTGATCAACTGTCTTGATCAACTGTTGAAAAATGCACAAAAGCACTCAGCAACCCTGTTTCACCTAGACCTGCCCAGAGGTACACGTCCCCCACTCCTTCTACTCCTGTTCTACTCTGAGGAATCCATGCAAGTGGATGCTTACCATCTGTCCTGACAGGAACACCAATGAAGAATATACAATGGTCTCTGCCTTTACTGTGGAGAGAATAACCACTTCTTATGGGACTGTGGGAAAGGATCACGGTGCTCACAGGATGCTACACAGAGAGAACGCATGAAATAGATAATGTCCTGAGCATTCCTACTCATGCTTTAACTTCCTCATCCTTCTTTTTACCAGTAATAGTTAGCTACTTCACCATATCTCTATGTTGGAGATATGTTGGACGGTCTCTCATGGCTCCATCAATCTACCATGGATGAGGATACAGATTGCGAACAACCTACCATCCTGCCGACTCAGTCATGGTGGCTCCTATTAGGTGGGACATTGATTAAGCCATCAAGGCAGTGCTACAAGAACATCCTGCCCCTCAGGGGGTTCCTAGCGGGGTTCTTTATGTACCAGCTGATTTTCGCAATCGGTTGCTAACTTGGTCTCACTCAGCACTATCCTTGGGTCATGTTCTGTGTGTACCAAGTGTAAATTCCAAAAGACCATACAGTGGCAGGTTAATGCCACTTCCTATACCTCAGCATCCTTAGTCACATATAGCTTTAGATTTTGTTACAGATTTACCCCCCTCAGAAGGTTTTACCACAGTTCTCACTATTGTGGACCAGTTTTCCAAATTTGTCAAATTCATTCCCTTTAAATCCCTACCCACAGTCATGGACACAGCCACAGCTCTATTTGAGCACGTGTTTAGACATTTAAGTATACCCGAGGATGTATTGACTGATCGTGGCCCACAATTCATTTCCCATGTGTGGAAGTTCCTTTCTGAACACTTAGCTGTCAGTGTCACAGTCAGCTTATCACCCCTCAAGTAACCTTAATTGTTTTGGCCTTGAGAATATTATTAAACCCTTTAATAAAGCCTCTAACTATTACTCTGCAAATTAGCAATTAGCAATGCAAGAATGTTGGATGATCAGCACCTTACCTCAAGCCCCACAACTCGTCCCAGAAGTATTGGATTGAGCGCTATCATTCAAGAGAATTGCTCCACAGCTCAATGCAGGGGGGCTTCATACCCTCTAACACATGCCTGGCTTTAGGTATGGTTCCAATTGGTTCGGTCCTATCTGTTCTAGAGTGTCCTATTCTATCACCAGTAATTCTCGATATGGACTACACAAGCTGGGTGCAACAGCAACATGTGCAGTTTAAAGTAGCTGAATGCATTCATTAATGCTAAGTGGCGCTGTGCAAGAAGGCTGCCTCCAACAGTAGCTCCCTAGTGTTTAGCCCCTTTAACTTCTTTCTCACCTTTCCACACACTTGCTCTTCTCAAAAAGACATAGTGTGTTCTGATATATATCCTATGTATATCTGCAAACTCAAAGATGCAACCAGGAGCCAGTTTTCTCTCGTATTCGAGAGAGGAGCTGCTGGCCCTGAGAACAAAGGCACACGCCGGGATACGACACCCGATCCCGGAGGAACTGCGGAGGAGAGCCCGGGGCTGCAAGGCTGGTGCTAAGCTAAAGGCTAAGCTACCGGCGTTCCCTCTGTCGTCATGGGGAATGTGAACTCGCTGCCGAACAAGATCGACGAGCTGTCTGCCCTCAACAATCA
Organism: Acestrorhynchus altus; assembly: GCA_034509495.1. NCBI lineage: Eukaryota > Metazoa > Chordata > Actinopteri > Characiformes > Acestrorhynchidae > Acestrorhynchus > Acestrorhynchus altus. Next base: position 13,304,509 of record CM067518.1, read on the forward strand.
GCGGATTTACAGAGAGAGCAGCTTGTTAATCTTTACAGAGACATGGCTAACCCAGCTCGTACCAGATGCTAATGTGGACCTGCGGGACTTCACTACCATGAGAGCCGACAGAGATACCAAAGCCTGCGGGAAGAGCAAAGGTGGAGGGCTGATCATCTACGTGAACAGTTGCTGGTGTAACCCTGGCCATATCACTGTCAAGAAGGTCTTATGTTGTCCGGATCTGGAGCTGTTAGCCGTTAGCCTCCGACCCTACTACGTCCCCCGTGAATTCAGTCACATGATCGCCGTCTGTGTGTACATCGCCCCCAGAGCAGATGCAGCCGCTGCATGTGAGCAAATAGGTTCTGTTATGGCAAGGTTGCAGTCACAACACCCTGAGGCGTTTATGATCATCTCTGGAGACTTTAATCATGCTACTTTGGACTCTACTTTGGCTACCTTTCCCCAGTGTGTGGACTGCCCTACGAGAAACAACAGGACAATCGATCTGCTGTATGCTAATGTGAAAGAGGCATACAGCGTCACACCCCTGCCCCCACTGGGGAAGTCGGACCACAACCTGGTCTACCTTCAGCCAAAGTACACCCCCATGGTCCAAAGACAGCCTGTAACGACCAGAACCATCAGGAGGTGGTCTCCAGAAATGGAAGAAACTCTTAGGGACTGCTATGACACCACTGACTGGGATGTGCTGCTTAGCCCACACTGTGAGGACATTGAGGGGATGACACACTGCCTGACAGATTATCTCAACTTCTGTGCAGATGTGGTCTCCCCCGCCAAGACAGTACGGTGTTACCCCAACAACAAGCCATGGGTAACACAGAAAGTCAAGGCTGCCTTCAACAGGAAGAAGGCCGCCTTCCAGAGCAGGGACAGGGAGGCGATAAGAGCAGCACAGCAAGAGGTGAAACGATGCCTGAAAGAATCAAAAGAAACCTACAGGAGGAAGGTGGAACAGAGGCTAGAAGAGAACAGCATGAGGAGGGTCTGGGAAGGTGTGAGAACCATCACAGGCTACAACACCAAGACCAGAGGTGTGGGGGGAACAGTGGAGAAGGCGAACGAGATGAACAACTTCTTCAATCGGTTCAACCAACCCATGCACCCCCCACCCTCTCTCTCACTGCATCCATCTCTTCCACTTCTGTCAACACATCCTCCAGCGGTTACGACAACATCCTCCTCATCATCATCACCATCATCATCATCATCATCATCATCATCTACCACAACACAGACTCCACTCTTCACAGTAGACCAGGTCAGAGGTCAACTGAGGAGGATTCACCCCAGGAAAGCAGCAGGGCCTGACAAGGTATGTCCTCGAATACTGAAGGCCTGCACTGCAGAACTGGGTGAGCCAATCCAGCGTCTCTTCAACCTCAGCCTGCAGGTGGGGAGAGTGCCTACCCTCTGGAAGACATCGTGCATTGTTTTGGTTCCAAAAAAGAACCGGCCAAGTGAGCTGAATGACTTCCGGCCTGTGGCACTAACTTCTCATCTGATGAAGACGCTAGAGCGGCTCTTCCTCGGTCTCCTCAGACCCCAGGTGCAACACGCCCAGGATGATCTGCAGTTCGCATACCGGGCAGGTGCTGGCGTGGAAGACGCAATCATCTACCTGCTACACCGAGCCCACTCGCACCTAGATAAGGGGAACGGCACAGTGAGGATCCTGTTTCTGGACTTCTCAAGTGCTTTCAACACCATCCAGCCCCTTTTGCTTCAGGACAAACTGAACAGGATGCAAGTGGACCCATGCCTGGTCACCTGGATATCCAGCTACCTCACTGACAGGCCACAGTATGTCAGGCTGAAGGACATCACTTCTGACACTGTGATCAGCAGCACCAGAGCACCCCAGGGCACAGTGCTGGCCCCTCTTCTCTTCACCCTGTACACAGCAGACTTCTGCTACAACTCAGATCTGTGTCACATTCAGAAGTTTGCTGATGACACAGCCATAGTTGGGTGCATCAGGGATGACAGTGAGGAGGAGTATCGGAGCCTGGTGAGGGACTTTGCAGCCTGGTGCCACAGGAATCATCTGCAGCTCAACATCTCAAAGACCAAGGAGCTGGTCATTGACTTTGGGAGATCCAGACCAAAGTTACAACCAGTTCTGATCGAGGGAGATGAGGTGGAGGCTGTGGACTCCTACAAGTACCTCGGGCTGTGGCTGGACAGAAAGTTGGATTGGTCATGTAACATTGACCGCCTGTACACAAAGGGACAGAGCAGGCTGTACTTTCTGAGGAGACTACGGTCCTTCAACATCTGCAGGAAACTCCTGGGGATGTTTCATCAGTCCATGGTCGCCAGTGTCCTTTTCTACACTGTGGTGTGCTGGGGGGGCAGCATATCCAAGAAGGACACACACAGGCTGGATAAACTGATCAGGCGGGCTGGCTCTGTGGTTGGCACAAAGCTGGACTCTTTGGTGTCGGTGGCAGAGAAGAGGGCTCTGAAAAAACTGCTGGACATTATGGACAATGCCAGTCATCCTCTACACACTGTCATCAGCCACCAGAGGAGCCTGTTCAGCGAGAGACTGCTTCTTCCCAAGTGCAGGACCAATAGACTTAAAAACTCTTTTGTCCCGCACGCCATCAGACTGTACAACTCCTCTCTGGGGGGGAGGAGGGGTAACAGGAGGATTAAGGATGGGAGTAGGATCTGAACCAACTGAATCAACAGCTAACATTAACCTGCAACCACCACAACACACTGGACTCTCTGTGCAATAAACAGTTTTCAAGTGCAATGATAATGTGCAATACACCCTCCTAAAGGACTCTTCTTTTTTCTCCTGCACTATTATCTATATTTTATATTGTAATATAGTCTGTATATTATATATTCTTTATATTTATATAGTGCTTACTTATACTAAATTATTTGTTTTCTCTACCTATCTTCTGCATTCTGTACTTATGCTGCTACTGGAACCTTAATTTCCCTGAAGGAACCCTCCCAAGGGATCAATAAAGTTCTATTCTATTCTATTCTATTCTATTCTATTCTATTCTATTCTATTCTATTCATTAGAATGGATGGCCACAAATAATTCTCAAAGTAGGAGAATCATTCCCCAAAATTGTGAAATTAAAGAAAAATGCATTATTATTTAATGGTAAATTTTGGCTTGCTTGATAAGTGTGGGAGAATGTGATGATTACTGTTTACCTTTCCTGATTTCTGCCACCTTTTAAAAACTCAGTCTCAGTCATAGTGCCCATGTTTTTTTTTTATCTTTCAACACTTGTGCTGATAATTTGTGAGTCTTGGGTCTCAAATTCAGGTCTAGCTGTGACTCATGTATTTGGCCTGAGTGCCCATCACTGAGAAAGATATAAGATATAAAGATAAGAAAGTTAAGTCCTAGAAGTATTGTTTTTTCTTCCAATGAGCAAGCTGACTGTGTTTCAGAGATAAAATGCAGTTTTATTTCATCCAAAAAGATTGTACCTAGAATTTAGCCTTGAGGAAAAACACAGGTAATGGTGGCCAAAGAGAAAATATTCAGCACTGACTGAAAAGTTTCTATGGCTGAGGTAAAAGGTGAGCAATTTGAGCACAGGGATTTGGGTGCTCAAGATGAAGTGTGTTATATGTCAAATGCAACACTGGGTTCCAGAACAATTAAAATGACACCATCACTAGAGTTCACAGTAAATGATAAATAATTTGTGAACTTGAAAAGGGCAGAATGTGCTAAGAAATATTCAGAGACTAGACTGAATAGTTCAACAGTAATGACAGTAACTGAAAGTGGATAAAAATAGATTTATTCATGCTATTTTTTCATGAGGATACTACATGTGTATAGCAGAAACGCATTTATGTGAGTCATCTGAGGACATTTCAGGTAATTCTGCCATTTTATTTAAATTAATCTTAAATTATGTGAATTATTCAAATAGTCATAGAAACACAACAGGTTTTCATGTTGTCTTGTATGCTTAATGAAGAAAAAAAATGCTTTTGGATGTTGGATTCAAACCAAACTTTGTATCATGTATTGATGATGAGAGATAGTCCAATATGAGAGTGAAATTATTTAGTGCATTGATGTTTATTGGGAAAAAAACTGAAAGAAGTCTCTAGTAACCTGCTGGACTACCTCTAGCCTGGATACAAGATGAAATATGGTTGGGCATGAAGGCATACAATGTAGATTCAGCCAGCGGAGCATGCACTGAACCACTCAGAGGAGCGCCCCTGTTCATCATCACTGAGAGAGACGTGAGAGAAGTGTTCAAGACAGTAAATGCCAGGAAGTCACCGGGACCTGATGGCCTATGTGGTCGGGTGCTGAGAGCTTGTGTAGATCAGCTTGCTCCTATCTTTACTGTCATCTTTAGCCTTTCTCTGTCACTGAACACAGTCCCAACGTGCTTCAAGAGATTCGTGACTGTCCCTGTCCCAAAGAAACCACAGCCTGTCTCAATGACTAACGACTGTCACATCTAGACACATCTGGAATAGTTATGTCAGAATGCTGTTTGTTGACTATAGCTCAGCATTCAACACTATTATTCCATTATTATTACTATGCTTCTCCACTCAACTCTCTACCAAGCTGGTAGATCTGGGACTACACCCATCGCTGTGTGACTGGATCTCCAGCTTCCTTACCAACAGACCACAAACAGTGCGGGTGGGAAACCATGTCTCACCCACTGTCACCCCCAGCATTGGTGCGCCTCTGGGCTGTGTTCTATCACCCCTTCTGTACTCCTTGTACACCCATGACTGCGTGACCACTTCAAGCTCCAACATCACTGTTAAGTTTGCTGACGACACGGCCGTGGTGGGCCTGATCTCTGACAATAACGAGAAGGCCTACCTAGAGGAGATTGCACGCATGGGAACCTGGTGCCTGGGCAACAATCTCCTGCTCAATGTCAGCAAAACCAAGCAGCTGATAGTGGACTGCAGCAGGAGACAGACGAGGAGCTACCAACCAGTACAACTCAATGGTGCAGAAGTAGAGAGAGTGGAAACTTCCAATACCTTGGAGTCAACATCTCACAAGACCTGACATGGTCCTGCCATGCCAACATCCTGGCCCTGATCCAAAGCCCGACAGCGTCTCTACTTCCTCAGATGCCTTAGGGACTTCAGAATGCCCTCCACAGTACTGCAGAACTTCTACTCCTGCACCATCGAGAGCATCCTCACGAGGAACTCCATGGCCTGGTTCAGAAACAGCACCAAACGGGACAGACAGATCCTGCAGAGAGCAGTGCGCTCCACCAAGCGCATCATGAAGACAACACTTCCAGATCTGCAGACTATCTTTAACAAGTGGTGCTGGTCGAAAGCCATGAAGATCGTGAAGGACCTCAGTCATCCTAACAATGGGCTTTTTGCTTTGCTGCCATCAGTAAAATGGAAGGATGAGACTGAGCTTCTTCCCTCAGGCTATTCTAACTCGGAACCAGATCCAAGTTCATTCTTAGCCCAAATCCCACATATCATACATTGAACTCTCATAAGTCATCAACGGACTCACATATTCACCAAAACCCTATTTATACAACATCATGTAGCAAAACATTGCACTTGGCACTTTATTCATCTCTCAGGGTTCCTACACAACTGGAACTATTCACACACCTACCTCACTTATTATTATTTCCTTCTTCATAATCAGTCCCAGAGTTTATTTATTTAGTTAGCCTTCTTATTTATTTATTTTTATACTCAGATTGCACCTATTTATTTTGTTTATTTTGTTTATACTGGTTATTCTGTTTATCCTCTCCCCATCTTCTCCCCTCTCCCCAATTGATCTGTGGGTGCAGACAGTTGTAAAAAGTATTTCACGGCATGTTGTACTGTGTATAACTATGTATATGACAAATAAACCGAAGCTTGAACCTTGAAGCATGATCCCACTGAAAAATGTCTGTTGGAAGCCCTGTAGCCATGACTGAAGTTGACATGATGTTGCTACTGTAAGTGGTTGCTAGGCAGTTGCTGTGGTATCCCAGGTGGTTGCTATGATGTTGCTAGATGGCTGTTAAAGTGTTAATATTCAATTGCTATTGTATTCTGGATAGTTGCAAGGGTTAGGGTGTTGAAAAGTGGCTCTTAAGTTGTTTTTGTACAGTCTTCAGGAATGGTTGCTATTGTATTCCAGGTGTTTGCTATGGTGCTGCTAAGTGCTTGCAAAGGTGTTGCTATGTGGTTACTAGGCAGTAGCTATGGTATGGTATCTTGGGTGGTTATTACTTTGTAGATGGTTGCTCAGGTGTTGTCAAGTGCTTGCTACAGTATCCTATGTGATTGAAAGGATGTTATTAGTATATTTGTGTCATCGTGCCATTTGCACCCCACCGATTCTTATGTAAAACAATTGGAAAAATACATTCACATTCACAAACTGTATGGTCAACCACAAAGCTGTTCACAAGGCAGAATCACACAATCAGACTCAACATTGTATGAGTGTTGATATTTTGAAAACTGTGGAATGAGTAGCATGGCAAAACTCCATCAGACAAAAACAAGATCTCCTTCTTCTCTTGGCTGCTCCCTTTAGGGGTCGCCACAGCAGATCATCTGCATCCATCTTGCCCTATACCCTGTCTCCTTTACTGTTACACCAACCATCTCCATGTCCAACTTCACTATATCCATAAACCTTCTCTGAGGTCTTCCCATTTCCATCTTACTAATTCTCTGCACTTCCTGATCCACTATCTCTCCCCCGTTGTCCTCCTCTCTCTCTCATTTTCCTCATACATTAGCTCTTCAAAGTACTCCTTCTATGTAGTCAACACTCTCTCTTCACTGACTAGTATATTTTCCTCTCTATCCTTTATCAGCCTAACCTGCTGTACATCCTTTCCAGCTCTATCTCTCTGTTTGGCCAAATGAAAGTTCTTTACTCCTTCTTTACTGTCCAGCCTCTCATACAACTCATCATAGGCCTGAGCCTTTGCCATTGCCACAATTCTTTTTTCGATATGTGACTAGACTCACAGTACTCCTGCCTACTTCCTTCATCTCTCTGGTAATCCCACTTTTTCTTAGCTGCCTTCTTCTTCTGAATACTCTCCTGGACTTCCTCATTCCACCACCAACTTTCCCTGTCTTCTTTCCTCTGACCAGACGAAACACCCAACACATTCTTGCCAGTTTCTCTCACCACTTTATCTATACTTTCCCAGTCCTCAGGGACCTCCTCACTGCCCCTAAGGGCCTGTTGCAACTTTTCCCTCCTCCTCCTTCAGCTTCCACAATCTTTGGCTCTGTCTTCACTCTCTTCCTCTTCTTTGTTTCTAATCTCGTTTTATGCTGCCTTAGTACACTTTCCCCTGGCACCACTTTACAATCTCCAATCTCTTTTAGGTGGCATCTCCTGCTAAGGATATAATCCACCTGTGTGCACCTCCCTGCACTCTTGTATGTTACCTTGTATTCTTCCCTCTTCTGAAAATATACATTCACCACAGCCATTTCCATTCTCTTTGCAAAATCTACAACCATCTTACCTTCTGTATTTCTGTCTTTCACACCATACATTTCACACCTCTTCATCCCCTCTGTTCCCTTCACCAACATGTCCATTGAAGTCTGTACCAATCACCAATCTCTCGACTCTAGGGACACCTTCTACCACTTCATCCATCATACTCCAAAATTTCTCTTTCTGACAACCAACCTGTGGTGCATATGAACTGATAACATTCAAAATTTCAACATCCAACTTCAAACCCATGATCCTGTCTGACACTCTCTTTACATCCAGAACACTTTTCACAAGCTGTTCCTTTAGGACAGGGGTGCCCAATACGATCCCGATCTACTGGTCAATCGCAAAGTAAAGGTAGCTTGCATGACAGGGTATCCAATCTGTACTTTTGACACCCTGCACATGTGCGTTAAACCACGCTAACTTGTTCAGTTTCCTTGCTGCATAGCATTACAGCCAACTAAATGATTAGCAGTGGTTGCTAGACTTGGCTTTTTTAACTGATCTGAATGACCTTAACATAGAGCTGCAAGGAAAAGACAAAACTGTGATCAATATGATCAGCTCAGTTAATAATTTCAAAGAAAGATGCAACATGTGTCCTCAAAGTTGCAGTGCCATAATTTGGCAAACTTCCAGAATGTCACGTCAGAGCTGGAGATGCAGGAGAAGATTGACAGTGCACAGTACACAGAGCACATTGAGAACTGTCTGTCAGAGTTTGACATTTTCAAGACTTTGCTTTACTGGAGCCAGTGGGTTCATTCATGTGCTACCCTTTTCGGGAAGATACTGAGGTGGATTCACTTGCATCAAAAATTGCAACGCTGAACTCGTCTGGTGTGGAGAATGAAATTTTGACTCTACAAGCTGACACTGAGCTAAAGTCCAGGGCTCATGGACAGTTCTGGAACTTACTAACAGAGGGGAAATACCCCAACATGAGGAAATGTGCCACCTCCCTGACTGCATTATTCAGTTCCACCTATTTGTGCAAATCAGCCTTTTCCCACATGAAGATTATTAAGTCTAAAAACTGTTCTACCATGACTGATGATCATCTGGAAGCATGCTGGAAACTGGCTACCAGCAGCTACTGTCCGGACTATGCTGCCTTTGCTGATACCATTCAGTGCTAGTCATCATAGTACGGTAAGGGCAAACAATGTACAGAGTTGTATTGTGCAATGTGGGTTCATGTAGTTATGCATGACAAACCAATATGTATTGTAGATGAAATTCAAATTCAATTAAAAAATACTTTTTTATCCTAAAAGGCAAAAAAGGAAAAGAAAAGAAAGAAAATACAATATTAAATAGTAATGATAAGTTAAATAATGATAATATAGAATAAATATATTTATGTTTTGCATTTTTATTTTACATAGATCATTTTGACTTGGTCATCTTATATTCAGCCCACAAGCTGAAAAGGTGTGGACACCCCTGCTTTAGGATTATCCCTACCCCTCCATTTCTCTTCCTATCTACACCATGATAGAACAGTTTGAATCCACCTCCAATGTTCCTGGCCTTGCTTCCTTTCCATCTGGTCTCCTGAACACACAGAATATCTACCTTCCTTCTCTCCATCATGTCTGCAAGCTCTCTGCCTTTACCAGTCATTGTCCCTCTGTTCAGAGTCCCTACTCTTACCTCCACACTCCTGCCTTTCTTTCTCTCTCGCTGCCTTCTTTCTCTCTTCCTCGATGGTCTTCGTCCTACAGTAGTCCAATTTCCACCGGCACCCTGCTGGTCAACAGCACCAGAGGCGGTCGTTGTTATCCCAGGCCTCGACCGATCCAGTATGGCGGTTATATTCATTGACAAAACAAGATAATTAACATAATTATTAATAAAGAAATAATTCACATAACAATATAGCCTTTCACAATCCCAAGCAAATATAACCTTTATGTGACCTCTATCAGTTGTATATAGTAGTTTATTTAGTTAGCAACTAGTCCATGTTAATCTTAATCAACTTTTGCCTTATAGAGAAGCAAGTGTCCTAATACCTTTGTTCCTATAGTGTAAATTACTAAAGCAACACAAGAATGCTCTATATCTTTGAGGTTAAGTCCATATGATTCCCTTTCAGATTACAGTTTCAGTGTTATTGAATGAAAATGACTTTGTGCTCTGAAAAGCTAATATGTTTGATGAACATCTATCTTCTAATATTTAAAGAGCTCTACTTGAAGATGATCATGGTAACAGAAAGTGTTCTTGACCAGGTTTGACCAAGTTTATTTTTAAGTCCTCACTTTTGATTGACCCAGCTTCGTTTAGTGGCATGAGAAAGTGCTGTATCTCCAGGATATGGTGCCTAGTTACCTTGGTGACATGGCCAGCAGTACATTTGAGTTGGTTGCTGCGGAAACACCTGGAAAGCCTTCCCATCTGCGTTGTTGACCATTAGTGCAGCTTAATGCTGGTCTCTGCCACCTGCCACTATGCCTTTGGAAGAGGTGCTCTAAAATTACACCAGAAAACCTGCAGCCCATTGCCAGCACACTTGTTTATACCAGATTGACACATAATGTGATTTTACATGCTACTTTGATCTCTGTTTCAGAATTGCAATGGTGTGGGTGGTTATGTAAATGGGAAAAGGTGAAAAATAAGGTGATATGAGGGTAATCACACTGGCATTTGGCTTTGAAAGTCAGGCAATTGTGTGAGTGTTTGTATTTATGTTTGTGTCTGTGTATTTGTACACATGCATGCATCTCTACTCATTTCCCATCTACTAGATCTGACTAAGTAATATTCTTTCTCTGAACAAAACAGCTCATCACCAGCATTATCATTATGATCATAATTACATCTCTGGGAACAGGAGTAACCCCAAGGTCAAGCCAGGCAAACAATAGAAGCAGAATCCAGTCCAGAAAGAGATCTCTGGAGATGTCATTGCAAATTAAGTATGAGATTAGAATGCAAAATGTAGAACAGCTTTAACAGAAGGGGTCTACACAGAAGGGATAACTACAGATCAAAACACATTAATAAAGAAAGACTAAAAACAAATACTGCAAACATATGAAGGGGTGCCATCTAGTTATAATCACTCTTTCCCCAAGTTTGGTCAGCTATAATACTAGACTGAAAAGCAATAAAGACTGAAATGGAGATTAACTGATTATATTTTGGTCTTTAAGTGCTCTTCTTAAGGAAGCCATTTCTTACAAATTAAGATGACAACAATAGTTATTTGAATTGATGCCATTTAACCACATTGGTTTTTTTTGTTTGTTTTTTTTGCATGATGCATGCATGATGAATTATGTGTAATTACTTAATTTGTTAAGGAGGTTAATAAATTCTTCCAAATACTTTTCTTTACCACTTCAAAATATTTATTCTCAAATTTTAACACTGTGTGAGGAAAGAAAGACCCTTTCCATCTCATTTTCCTTTTTAACCCAATATCTTAATCAAAGACCTTATCAGCTCCACCCCATCTCAATGATCAGTCTGAGTCTGGATGCAGATTGGGCATTTACACATGGACGGAGAAGTAAACATGCTCTTAAAGGCTCCTTTGGATCTGAACTTGGAATCAAACCTTGTATGGTGTTCTTATTTTTGGGTCTCATGGACCCACTGCATTATTGAGTTTATAAATCAATGTATCTCTAACCATTTATGTACTTATGTATTCATGTGACTTACAACTTAATAAAGCATCATTTATACACATTCCTTTACCCTTTACTGTGCCACAGAGGAACAATTTTCTCTGAAATTATGCTGCTAAATCAAATACTTTTTGTCACTTGGCGCAACCCACGGGGAATTTAATGTATAAATTCACCAGGGTTGTGACCATGGGTGTGTTTTAAATCTGGATTCAAATGCAAATAACAAAGCAGAGTGGTTACAAGCGGGGATCAAACTCACAGCAAAGAGATGAAGAACAGAATGCTTAACCACTGCTCTATATAGGAGCTGCGATTGTCATATTTGTAGTAGGGCTTGTGAGTGCTTGGTGAAAACTCATGGGAACAGAGATAAGAAAGAGTTAACTGACAGATTTCTAGGGAAGGGAAGGCTCCAGCAATCTGAACTGAAAATTAGGGGTTTTATTTATGTGTATTTATAATGAAATAAAAATTAAATAAAGAGATCCCTCATTCTTGGGATTTGAACCCCAGCAAGCTCGCATTGTGCTTCGCAGGTGAGCACCTTAGCCCGGTTAGCTATGGCGTCACGTGGGGGACCAGATGCAAAGACCCATGAAAGGGCTGCAAGCAGGAGGGGGGGAACTGAATACTGCTTCTCAACTGAGAAGGAAAACAAACTCAAAGGGACCCTTGTGTAGGGGGGAAAAAGAAAAATAAACAACTCCTCTCCAGAGAAGTCTCTTTTGGAGAGAGAAGACCAGACTCCCTCCACTTTATGAGAAAGTTAGGAAGAAAGGAAGTAAAGTTCTGCCCCATTTGCTTGGAGGAGGCAGAGGGAAAAAGAGAGAGAAAATACTGGAGATTACCAGCAGCACCTCGGGAGGAAATAGATGCCTAGAAACCGCAACGAGTGAGAAGCACAAGCTGCTTAAATAAACAAACCACACCTGAACTCAATCAGGTTCATTATCAGGTTTTTCTGGTCGCAGAGCGCCCCGTAGCGGCTGGACAGCAGCATTGTGGGTGGCTCCTTACACTTTTGGCATGAGTTGGGCATGAGGTGGGGCGATGTTCATCCAACTTCCTTACTTGTCACTAAATGCAGTCAAGTCCTCAAAGCAGGTAACCTCCAGAAGTCACTGAAACATCAAAGCTTTACCTCAGTGTTTTCTAATCTGGTGCTCTGACGCCATTCGACTGTTCAGCTTCTTGGATAAACTCTACAAACACTACATTACTCTACATGTTTATAATCACATTTAATTGGGTCTCTTGTTGCGTGAATGTGTTCCCCCTCCCTGTCTTCAAAGAACCGATGACAGAATCACATTTGGCAAGTACAAGGTTTGACGTTGGTGACATGCCAAAAGCTCAATTTTGTGTATCAAGGTTAGAGACCTTATACAACCTATAGACAGAGGAAGCTTGCACATTATCTGAAAAAGATATAGGAATTAAAATAATACAGAAAGAGGTCAAAATCCTGCAACTAACAACTGGGGTTACACCTAGGGCCCACCCCAGCCACCCATCTTCTAAACACCCAGGTAGGCACCTCCTTACATGTAATGTTGCTGTGGCCATTTATAATCTGATCAGCAACATTTCCATTACCACATGGTTTTAAACAATACAATAAAAGGACCCTACACCAAACCACTAAAGTAGCTGTGGCTGTTTGTCACAATCAGTAACATTTCTGTTATAACTTTCTTGCACAATATTACAAGCTACAAGCTCCTAGACCAAATAACTAAGTTGCTGTGGCCATTAATGATCTGATTACGAACATTTCTATTAACCAGTGCTACCAGTGATTAACATTTTCTTAAAACATTTAACTGTCTGTTAAATAACATAGGAGGTTGACAAGATGCTATACCTAACAGTTTCACATTTAACCCCACCCATTCACTTTACCTAAGTTTTTCATCAGGGTCTTCAGGTAGGCACCTTCATTCATCAGTGTTTCACTGAATTAAGCCCATGACACCTCCGGAAAGCTCAACAGTGAAGTCTGGTATCCCAGACCCACTCTGCTCACAGCTCAATTCAGGAGATTTCACATGTCTACTCACAAATTCAATACGTACAGCATATATACCATAGAGGCTATAACTATAACCCATGCTGTACCTTTAATATGAAACTGGCATACCCCACTTAACCTCAGCCTTTCTTATCCACAACCATTGACTAGCTCTTTCAGATACTTCTGACAATTTCTTCATAACAGCCCTCATATGTCCTATGTACCTGAATTCACTCATCAAACGCTGTAGGGATCCTTAAAAATCCCTAGCCTATTATGCCTGCCAACCATGCTCTCTCACCTCAGCCACCAAATCTGCATATCTCAGTCTTTTCTTTACATAAACTACCTCAATGTCATCTTCAAATTGAAGCTTGGTGCAATAAATTATTTGTTTGCTCTCCAAGTATAACACAATATTGGGCCTCATTATAATTACCACAATGCAATACGGAAGCTGTATTTTAGTGTCTACACCTGCTTTTACCATTTACCAATACTCACACCCTGCTCTCATTCTTTACTGCCCTACCCCTCACACATACAGTGCCTTGCATCATTTGTGAGTGTAGTGCATCACAAGTTCAGTGCTGCATGGAAATCCATGCAGGTTAAACATTCATACTCTGGCAGTGGAGTCTCTAGTGTGGGATGAGTGAGCCAATGCAATGAGCCCAGTGAGGTCAGCGTCAGAGGGCAGCAGGGTAATGGGAAGCCGGGTTGGGTGACATTTAGGTAGAACCATCAGGATAAGGCATCTCAGTACATGAGAAAAAGATAGTTAGAAACCAGGTATGGAAAAGCAAGTAGGTGTTAGGAAGGTTTAACCAAATACTAGGTGGGGGTAATTTGGTGTAGTGCAGAAAGACAGCTGAAAGAAATGTTTTCAATACTGTTTCAAATGTTTTCAAATGGGTGCTTTATAAGAGAATGCTCATCCTGCTGCAGTGTTTTTTTTTTATAATTCAAAGAATTGTTAGTAAGCCCTTATGAGTGAAGTATACATAATGGATTGTATGGTTTAAGAATTTAGCATTTTCCCTTCCACATCCCTGTGCTCCATTTCCCATTTCACTAGAAGCACTGCCTCTCTAGGATTCTATTTTCTTTCTGCTTTTGTCACTGATGCTGCTGCTTAAATCAGCTTGTCTTTTGACCTTAGTAATATCATATCTTGCCCTACCTTTTAACATCGCAGATACTTTCTGTTACTGCAAAGCTACAGACACAGCATGCTGAGGCATTTGTGATAATTTCTGGACAGTTTAATCATGCTACTTTGGACTCTACAAGCAACAAGAGGACAATCGATCTGTATGCTAATGTGAAAGAGGCATACAGGGTCACACCCCTCCTCCCACTGGGGAAGTCGGACCACAACCTGGTCCAACTTCAGCTAAAGTACACCCCAATGGTCCAAAGACAGCCTGCAACCACCAGATCCATCAGGAGGTGGTCTCCAGAAATGGAAGAAACTCTCAGGGACTGTTATGACACCATGACTGGGATGTGCTGCTTAGCCCACACTGCAAGGACATAGAGGGCATGACACATTGTCTGACACATTATATGAACTTCTGTGCATACATGGTCTCCCCCGCAAAGACTGTACGGTGTTACCCCAACAACAAGACATGGGCAACACAGAAAGTCAAAGCTGTCCTCAAAAAGAAGAAGGCTGCCTTCCAGAACAGGGACAGGGAGGTGATAATATCAGCACAGAAGGAGGTGAAATGCTGTCTCAGTGAAGCCAAAGACAGCTACAGGAGGTAGAACGGAAGCTGAAGGACAACAGCATGAAGGAGGTCTGGGAAGGTGTGAAAACCATCAGGTCACAACACCAAGACCAGGGTTGTGGGGGGACTGTGGAGAAGGCCAATGAAATGAACAAATTCTTCAACCAGTTTAACCAGCCAATGTACCCCCACCCTCTCCCTTGCTGCATCCATCTCTCCTTCTTTCCTCAACACATCTTCCCCCACCCACTACAGCAGCTGCCTCCTCCTCCTCCTCCTCCTCCTTCCCATCCACCACAACACAGACCTCATTCTTCACCGTGGACCAGGTCAGAGGTCAACTGAAGAGGCTTCATCCCAGGAAAGCAGTGGGCCCTGATAAAGTATGTCCCCAACTGCTGAAGACCTGCACTGCAGAACTGGGTGAGCCACTCCAGCATCTCTTCAACTTCAGCCTGCAGATGCGGAGAGTGCCTACCCTCTGGAAGACATCATGCATTGTTCCAGTTCTGAAAAATAACCGGCCAAGTGAGCTGAATGTCATCCGACTGGTGGCAATCACTTCCCATCTGATGAAGACGCTGGAGCGACTCTTCCTCTGTCTCCACAGACCCCAGGTGCAACATGCCCAGGATGGTCTGCAGTTCGCATAACAGGCAGGTGTTGGTGTGGAAGACGCAATCATCTACCTGCTACACAGAGCCCACTCACACTTAGATAAGGGGAATGGCACACTGAGGATCCTGTTTCTAGACTTATCAAGTACTTTCAACACCATCCAGCCCCTTATGCTTCAGGACAAACTGAATGGGACGGGAGTGGACCCCTGTCTGGTCACCTGGATCTCCAGCTACCTCACGGACAGGCCGCAGTATGTCAAGTTGAAAGACTATGATCAGCTGCAGTGGAGCACCCCAGGGCACAGTGTTGGCCCCTCTTGTCTTTACCCTGTACACAGCAGACTTCTGCTACAACTCAGAGTTGTGTCACATTCAGAAGTTTGCTGATGAAACAGCCATATAGCCACTATATATATATATATATATATATATATATATATATATATATATATATATATATAGTGTTTCTTCTTATACAGTATAATTATTATCTTATCTTTCAACTCTTTTCTGTACTGTACTGATGCTGCTGCTAGAACCTTATTTTCCCTGAGGGAACCCTCCCAAGGGATCATTAAAGTTCTTGTCATACACCCTTCCACCTCTCAGGACTCCATTTCCCAAGATCCCTCAGTCAGTCACCTAACTGATCATGTGACACTCAGATCACAATCACCTGAGTACTGATTGTTCACACCTGGACTGGGATGTATTTAGGCCTAGCAGTCCCTGCACTCTCTGTCTAGCTTTGCCTGGCTACCTTATTCTCTTTCTGAGTGTTTCTCATATTAGTCCTTTCGTGTTTGACCCATTTTTCCTGTTTTTTGACTCTGCCCTTGCCTCATCCTTCATTCTGACCTTCTGGTTTATGACCCTTGCCTGTTTGACCCTGTTTGTGATTTTGCTGACTACTTTACCATTAAATTGGTATTTTTATATCTGCGTCTGCTCCACTCTGTCCAGCCTTGACAGTTCTATTCTATTCTATTCTATTCTATTTAAATTCTTCAACTAAGCTTTCACTGATAGTTACTTAATTGATACCTTTTTAGATTCACTGGGTTTAAACTTCATCCTTGCCAACCTTTACTGGGTACAGGTTATGTCATCCATGTAAGTCTTAATTTGCAGGAGCCAGGTGCCACTATGCAATTTCTCTCCACCTACAACCTACTCAGAAGCCTTAATAGTCACATCCAACAGCACAAAAGCCAATAGTTAAATTGTGCACCCAGTCATTTTCCCTTTCTCCAGCCATTGCCAAGATGAAATTTACTCCACTGTATTACATTTACATTTACATTTGCGGCATTTAGCAGATGCCCTAATCCAGAGCGACTTACAAAATTGCTTTGCTGTTTACTTAGAATATCCTTAGCTAGTAGACAAGGCTGGAATGTAGAGATTCTGCATGTTTAGACCATGTTGAAACAAAAGTCTTTATGGAGTTAAGTACTCCTGAATCAGAAGAGTCTTCAGTCTGCGTTTGAAGACAGTGAGGGACTCAGCTGTTCGGACTCCCAAGGGAAGTTTGTCCCACCATTTTGGTGCCAGAACAGAAAGAATCTGGATGCATGTTTACCTTGCATTCTGAGGGATGGTGGGTCAAGCCGAGCTGTACTTGAAGCTTGAAGGGCCCTTGGTACAGCTCGAGTTTTGACCATTGCCATCATGTATGGAGGAGCTGGTCCATTTTTGGCTTTGTAGGTCAGCATCAAGGTTTTGAATATGATGCGGGCAGCTACAGGGAGCCAATGAAAGGAACACAGCAGAGGAGTTTAAATCACCCTGTCTGGCATCTGAAAGAACTTTCCACAATAGTGCATGTGGCACAAAACAAAAGGATTAGCCAAATCCAAAAATGACACATGGAGCTCTCTTCTCTTTACCAATCTCTGCTCTAAACCAATGAATCACTCAAAGTTTACTTATATAGTGCTTTTTACAACAAATGAGTTGTCACAAAGCAGCTTTGCAGAAAACTGGGTCCAAGCCTCAATTGAGCAAGCCAATGGGCACCAGTGGTAAGGAAACTACCTTAGGCTGGGAAGAAAAATCCTTGAGAGGAACTAAGACTAAGGGAATCCATCCTCCTCTTGATGACACAAGATAGCACAGACATAATTGTTTACAACATAGTGTTACCTTAAAATGTAATCTTAAAATATTAAGATTACATTGACATTCATGTTTACATTTACAGCATTTAGCAGATATCCTTATCCAGAACAACTTACAAAAGTGCTTACAAGCTGTGTTGGTAACAAAAGTAAAAACCGTTTATCTTCTTCTGTTTATGCGGGGCCGGGTCATGGGGGCAGCAGTCTAAGCGGGGATGACCAGACCTCCCTCTCCCCCAACGCCTCAGCAAGCTCCCCGAGAGGGACCCTGAGGCATTCCCAGGCCAGACGAGAGACATAGTCCCTCCAGCGTGTCCTGGGTCTACCCCGCGGTCTCCTCCCGGTAGGACGTGCCTGGAACACCTCCCCAGGGAGACATCCAGGGGGCATCCAAAAAAGATGCCCGAGCCACCTCAACTGGTTCCTCTCAATGTAGAGGAGCAGCTCTACTCTGAGCTCCTCCCGGGTGACCGAGCATCTCACCCTAGCTCTAAGGGAGCACCTGGCCACTCTACGGAGGAAACTCATTTTGGCCACTTGTATCCGCAATCTTGTCCTTTCAGTCATTACCCACAGCTCATGACATAGGTAAGGGTAGGAATGTAGATTGACCAGTTAATCGAGAATTGCGCCTTTCGGCTCAGCTCCATCTTCACCACAACGGACCGATTCACCGGCTGCATGACTGTGGCAGCAGCACTGATCCACCTGTCAATCTCACGCTCCCTCTCACCTCCACTCGTGAACAAGCGAGTGGAGGTGATACATTGCCCATACACGGACAAGCTCCAGCCCTGCTCTCAGACACAGATTATATGAAAAATCACTGCTTTCATATAATCTGTGTCTGAGAGCAGGGCTGGAGCTTGTTCGTGTATGAACAATTCCTTGGGTGAAAAAGCAAAGACACATGAAATTTATAAACCTGCTGGCTAACCAAACAACTTTGACATAGCATCACTTTAATTAAGTCACTGTCCATAAGTCACATGCCTATCCCTCATGTCCATTAATATATTTCTATTGATTGGAGGCTTGAAGTCACACCTTGCATGTAACTAAAAAGCATCCTTCTCTATTTAAGGTGCCTCTCCCAGTGTGCTTCTTTTAACTGAAGAAACTGCTGGCTTTAATTGCCTGGCTGACTGACAGTGGTTCATCAGAGAGCTGACCCTGGTGTTCTTTTCATGGGCAGTACCTGCTGGTAGGTTCAGGCATGAGCTCTTTGCGAGGCACACCCCTCAGTCTTGGAGCGTGGTCAGGAATAGATTGTGAATGCCAAGCAATTACCATCAGAGAATGGCACCCTGGGACAGGAAAATGTGGCCCAGTGCCTGCCTACGCCTAATCACACACATTTTCCACCCCCACCACTCCACATACCCTCCCTCTCTGTGGACTTTCACTCCCCTCACCTGTTAAAGTGTGTTTTCTTTTGTCTGTTGAGAATGGTGTCTTTCTTTTTTTTTTTTTTTTTTTCATCAGACAGAGAAGACTTTGCCAAAATATGATATAGTGGAGCTGGCATTTAGAAAGCCTGCCTGCCTGCCTGCTGGCTTGCCTCTCTCTCTCTCTCTCTCTCTCTCTCTCTCTCTGTCCTGTATATCTGTTTTCTAAGGCATCTGAAATTGTATGTATTTTAGATCAAATGCATGCTGTAATATAAAAATCACCACTATATATGGGGTGGGTGAAATAAACTGAAAGCATATTTGACTTAGGACACATGAATAAAAGCATTAGTTTATTGCTCATGTGGATTCATAAACTAATCAACCCTGCCAATACACATTATTTACTGAGACCATGATATCCCAATCAAGCATAATTAACCCTCTGAACCCTAAGTGTATTTGTCAGTTATTAATTCTAAAGCAGAATCTATTAGTGCAGTATATATATTTCATAATTAAGTTCAAAGAGTTGGTTTTGTAGCTCATGAGAGTATGATTTATAACTAAAGAATATCAGAAATATCAGAAACATTCACGTTCATTTATACAGACAATACTTGGTTGGAGCTCCTTTACCATGGATGGTTTGATAGTGGCTTTCAGGTCCTTTGCTGCGTTAAGTGTTTCTCATCTTCCTCTTCACAATACCGCAGAGTCTCTATGAGCATTATGTATGGAGAACTGGCTGGCCAGTCTAGCACAGTTATATCATGGTCAGCAATTCATTTGTTAGTAGATTTGCAATATGGGCAGGTGCTAAATCCTGCTGAAACTGGACATTGGCATATCCATATAGCAGATGGCTGCATAAAATGCTCTAAAATCAACTGGTATTATTGGTTTCTACTAGATTGTTTTATGTTATGTATAGGAACATGAGACTTTAGAGAGCAGTGCGACTGAAGCAAAGATATTTTGTACATATTTTATGATTTACAAGAATCTCCTGTGCAAGGTTAGGGCAATGATTTGATTAAGCTTAGGTTATGGGTAAGGTTAGTGTTCAGTTATGTTTAGGTTATAGTTTAGCTTAGAGTAAGGATACACTTAAGTTTAGGTTATGGGTAAGGTTAGTGTAAGGGCACTAACCTTACATAGTCAGATAATATTATGTTATGGTTAAGCTTAGGGTAAGGTGAGTTAGTTAATTTAGTTAATGGCTAAGGTTAAGGCTAGGTTGACGTACAATATTTAAGTTAAGATACAGTATATCAGCTAAAGAGGCCCAAATCAGATTTCTTTTTTTGTGGCTGCTAAAAGGTCATTTTTTGGGCCAATAATAATATAAAAAACTTGAAATGGCTTTCTTGAAAATTTCTGCTATGACCTCAATTCACCAGCATTTCCATGGAAACAAATTAAGGTTTTATTTTTAAGCTGTTACTTATCCAGTGTTAAAACACAGAGTCTGATTTAAAGTTATGGTCTTTTTATATGGAGGCCATGAAAGCAGTGTCTGTGTACTTTTATTCTAAGCTCTTAATACTTGAACCTCACAATTTTATGTTAAAAAACAAGAGGACTATTAAGTGTTATTGTGTTATAGGACATGCAAATGTGAAGTGTTATGGTGCAGTGGCTCTTTAGAAGGGCATTATGGAAAAGCTCATAATGAATACATAGATGTCCTCCATCCAGATCCACTCATCCTTCTCTGCCTTTCATGAGCAGCATAACTGATCTCTTCAGTAGACACATACACAAACAAATATTTACAACCACATACAAAATACACATACATTTAAAATTACACCACCTCCGAAACTTGAATAATATCTGATTACTATGTAATTGAATATCAAAATACACATTATAATTACATGGCAACATGTTCTTTATCCCTTTAGCATCTCCCTTTGCTAGTTACTGCCTCAAAATTCACAATTTTACATGTTGTCAAGGTTTTTCAAACTTAAACCCCTACATGCTTGATAACCTAAAACATTTTTGAACCTGTATGAGTAAAAACTAATGGATGATGTGTACCACATGTTGCCTGAACTTTATCCTAGCCCCCTAGTACAAACTTCAGGTAAATCTCTCTGGGAGAGTGAGCCCATATGTGAATAGAGCCTGGTTTTTCTCTGCGAGTAGTACCAGAGATTTTAAAAAGAATGAGTCTTGTCATTCGTTGAAATATGAATGGGAGTTCTCGTGATGTTCTTTATGGTGTCTGTTTACAGATAGTGTCCTGCCCAATTGTAGTAGTAGTACAGCACAATGGTGTGCTGCAGAATGCAAAAATGGTGCTTCATAACAAATGGTGAATGTTTCTTCTTGAGAGCTGTATCATATTTTGACATCTTAAAAATGGTTGGTGAATGAGGCCCAGTATTTGTAGCAGGGATGTGAGACTGTGGGAAGAAAAAACAGAACTTTCATAGCTTTAACTTTTTACAACCCAAGACCTGCACTTTGTGTAGTAACCTACCGATATGATACACATACACCATCTAACCATCTAACCATCATGAAGTAAGCTTGGAAGGCAGGAGGTCTGGGTGCCAGAAACTAACCCACTGCTTAATTCATCAAACACTGATGAAAGAAAGAGCTTACCTGAAGACTTCAATAAAAAGCTTGGAATTAGAATATACGGTGCTTTCAGAAAATATTCACAGTGGTTTACTTTTTGCACCTTTTGTGAGAAAAGCTTTTTTGAATTTTGTATTAAAAATAAAACCAAAAGTAGTCACCCATTAAGGAAGGAATTATAGAATTTAATGTCCTCCTATGGCACCCTGTAGTGAATTTTGGTGGGATAAGTCTTGCACTTAAAGTTTTCCTGTGGCTCATCCCTGTTTGGGAGAGTGGGTAAGAGTCATTGTTCATAATGGCCTGTAGCTTAGACAACATCCTCCTTTCAGACACTGCCATCAGAGAGTTCAGCTCCATTCCTACAACATCACTGACTCATAGAATTTCCTGAGCACCGTCCTGGAGATGTTGAAATGAACTCACAATATAGAGGAGACTTTGGACCTTCCTGTAAAGAGCATTGGTGTTCTTTGCCCAGGGGGTTACTTGCATCTCTGTCAACTTGTCACACAAGAAAGCAGGCCAAATGGTATTAAAAACATGACCCTCACAGTACTGGCAGACTTGTCCAGGTTAGTGTAGACTCAGTTGAGCAGGTAGATTATGGTATCCTTAACTCCCAGTTGTGGCTGATGGGGGTCCTGAAATGGTCATTACAGGGACATCAGTGCCACTGGCCTGTAGTCTTTGATGTCTCTGGGTCATTGCATCTTTAACACAGGAACAATGCAGGACATCTTGCATTACACAGGTAACCTCTGGAGACTCAGGCTCATGTTCAAGATGTGGTGAAGTACTCTGTAAAGCTGGGTGGCACAGGCTATAAACACCCTGGGGGATACCTCATCAGGGCCAACAACCTTGTTTATGTGGAGTCTCTTCAGTTGACTTCTCACCTGTTCAGCAGTGAGACTAACTATAGGGATGACAGGTGGGGGAGGGGTGGAGGGTGAGTGGGGTGGACTGCTGAGGGCCAGCAGCAGAGGAGTCAGGAACAGATTAAGTTCATTGGCCCTATCCACATTACCCTCTACTTTTTGTTGGACCTGAAGCTGGTGATGGTCCTTATTCCACTCCAAATGTCCTGCATTCTGTTTGTTCAGCTTCCTCCTAACTTTGTCCTTAGCCTCCCTGACAGATGTCTTTGGCTTCCTCTGGATCATTCACACCTCTTCCCTGTCTCCAGATCTGTAGGCCCTCTTCTTTTTATTAAGGAGAACTTTAACATCCTTTGTTCCGCATGGCTTGTTTCGGTAGCATTTGACATTCTTGGTTGGGACAGTGGAGTCCACACAGAAATTGATGAAGTTTGTTATGCATTATGAGCCTGTCAATGTCCTCACTGTGTGGATTGCAAAATGTTGGCCAGTCTGTAGCTTCTAAGAAGTCCTGCAGTTCTTAAGAAGTCACATCAGACCATCTCCTAACTGTTTGTGTGGTTACAGGCCATCTCTTCACCAGCAGCATATTCCTGGGACCGAGGTATGATCTGACCTGCCCAGAGGGGAGAAATGGGAGCAGCTGTATGCATCCCTAACATTAGCATACAGCAGATCCAGTGTTTGTAGCTGTCTGGTAGGACAGTCCACATATTGAGTAAAGTTTTATAAAGTCTTGGCCATAGTGACATATGGCAATATCAGGTTGGTGTTGAGTTTAGAGATTTGCTATGGCTGAATGAATGGTGTCACACACCGACATTGGGTCAGCAGAGGAGGGGACATACAGTGCCACAGTAATAATGTGAGTATTCACAAGGTACATAATATGGCCTAAGCCCAACAGCTAAATGTTCAATTTCTAGGATTAGACACATTAATGGTAATGTGAGCAGGGCGATGCAAGCATTTGTTAACTAGCACAGTGAGTCCTCCCCCACTTTGCATACCACTCTCTCTGTAGCTCCAGTTATCCCAAACAGTCTATATGTCATTGATGGAACCATTGTCATTTGGAATATCCTGGTATAGCCCTGTCTCTAATAAGCACATTAAACTACACTAATGAAGCTCCGTCTGATTCCAGGCTAATACTGTTAGCTCCTCCATCTTATTAACCAGTGGTCTTATGTTGCCCATGATGAGAGACAGGAGATGTGGCTTATATCCCTTCATCTCCTAAAGCCTCCATCATCTCACCCTTGCTTTTTCCTGTGCACTGTTTCATTCATCTTCTGCATCCCTTGTGCATCCATCTCCATAGTGCTCCAGGAATGTTAGCAGTCCTCTTTGCCAGTCCTGTTTGGCTGGTTTGAGCATGATCAGCAGGTGTGAAGAAAGTAGCAATGTTGCTGTACTCACAAGAAAGAAGCACTTTCATGGCAGAATTGTCTGTAGATGTCTGTAGATATCCAAGACAGAACTGTATTGAGACATAGAGCTGGGAAAGGATAAAGAAAAAAAATCAGCTCCATTGAAGGTGCCAATGAGCACAGTAGCCTCCATCATATGTAAATGGAATAAGTTAGAACTAGCCACTCAGTCAAACTGAGTGATCGTGGTAGGGCCCTAGGCCCAATTATCTGATGAAACAAAGATTTAACTTTTTGTCTTCAATGCCAAGCATTATGTCTGGAGGAAACCAAGGACTGCTCATTAACTATCCAATACCATTATGCTGTGGGGATGTTTTTCTGCAGCAGGAACTGGGAGACTTGTCAGAGTCAAGGCAAAGATCACTGCAGTGATGTACAGATAAATGATTGATGATGACCTGCTCCAGAGGGCTCTCAACCTCAGACTGGAATAAAGGTTTTTCAACAACAACCTTAAAACCACAGCCAATATAACAAGGAAAATCATTGCACAAGCTCCAATAAATCCAAAATGCAGCTGCTAGAGTTCTCACCAGGGCTAAGAAATTTGAAAATATTTGTCCTGTTCTCTCATCCCTTCATTGGCCATCTATAAAATTTCATGTTGGCTATAAAATACTGCTTCTAACATACAAGTTAGCTTAGCTCCACAATATCTTCAAGAATTTATTAAACAATGCAACCCATCATGTAAGATGTGGGTTACTAATAATTCCTTGAATTAGAAAAAAAACACTGCAGGGGATGTGTATTCTCTTATGAAGCACTGGCTAATTTTTTATTAGCACTGGCTAATAACTTTATTATTTTATTCCATTTTGTGTTTTTTTCTGTGGTATTTGGTGTAGACCAGAAGAGGATGTGTTCACCTTTTGATTCCTCTCAAGGTCTGTTCCTCTTAGTCACTGTTGCCTGCTAGCTTGCTCAGTTGAGGCTTGAGGCCAGATTTCTGTAAAGATACTTTGTGACAAATCTTTGTTGTAAAAAGTGCTATATAAATAAACTTTGACTGAATGAAAATATCTGGATAAATATAAAAAATGGCTATACAACAAATTCTCCTTCCAATCGAAGCTTGAGAGGGTCTGCATGAAGCATGTAGCATCATAGTCAAAAAATTGCTGCCACAGGTGCTTCAACAAAGTATTGATTAAAGGCTGTGAATAGTTATGTATCTGTGCTATTTTAGTTTTTATTTTTAATACATTTGCAAAAAAAATCAAACAAAATTGTCATGTGGTATTTCTGGGGATAAATGTTTTGAATCCATTTTTGGAAAAGGACTATAACATAAAATGCAAAAGGTGATGTGCTATGAATAGTTTCTGAATGCATTGTAGGTAAATGGAATGGACTGAGTCAAATGTGCAACTGCTACATGTAGCATCTTGTCAACATCCTGTGATATTTCACACGCTCTTACAAAAACTTTATATCTAATAATGGTTCTTTATCAAATTAAAGGTTATAAACACAGAAACTTTCCAGCAGGGTTACTGCTGGTTTTACTGCTTCATTTTGCTTGTTTAAAAATGCAGGGATGGGTGAAAATTCAAAAGTTTGTTTTAGCTATTTTCATTACCCTGGCCACCAAAATGCATTCTGTAAAATCAATCAAAAAATAAAAATAATGTTTTTGGTAATGTGTACTGATATGTGCAGTGTTAAATAGATGAGAGAGTTTGGAAACTGAAAGAGTCCTGACAGAAAAGCTCGAACTTCAGTGATAATAGAAAGCGAAAAGAACTGTCCAATAGTTCAAAATAGCTCTCCATCTAACCTGAAATTTTAATGACCAGGAATTCTGAAAAAAATGTTAACCAACAAAGAGGATTGGAGGATAGGAGAGATTACAGGAGAGGGAACAACATAAACAAGTCAGTCTTAATTGTGTTAATTATGTTTTTGACTGGGATTTGAAAAGATAATGATAAAAACAAATACTATCACTGTAAACAAAAGAAGTACGAATTCGATTCTAAAAATAAAAACAAAGTAAGATTGCCAAAGTAAGATTGACTGGTAGTTCTTATGAAATTTATGGTTTGAATGTTTTCTTCAGACTCTGTGACACTATAAATTGGGGATTTTTCAGCTATTTTTGAGCAATTTCTCAAAGAAATGTCAAGTATCGCTATGTAAAGTATGTATGTAAACATACATACAAACATGTATGTAAAGCAAGTATGTAATGTAAAGTCAAGTTTGCTAATTAAATGAGTCCATCATAACAATTACTGGCAATACTAGGCTTTGTTGCACAGCACACAGCAGGCTAAAATCATCTGTAGCTACTGTTTGTTATTTCATTGGTATTGAGGAGATCATTTAGCTCCACCTACTTCTATTTTGTTGATCTATAAGCCCTGTTGCATTTGCACTATGGCTGAATAAACTAAAGTCTAAACTACTTGTTTGTCAATGGTTAGTTTAACATTAATTTAACATTATATATAAATGTATCTCCCACATATAGCTACTCCTACTACTAATAATTTTAAGAATAGTTTGCTTTTTTATGCAGGCATTACACCCATTACACCACATTATACTCCAAATGATCTAACCATCATAAATATGTATTGAAGATTAATCAAAGAGGCTGTAAGAGGCTGTAGTGGGTCTAGAGGGTTAAATATCTGCTTGTGTATATGTTCTGAAGTTCAAAGAACCATGATATAATGTAAATACCCCCTGTCAAGTGCCCATCACAAGTTGTAACAAAAGAGCCCAGCAAGAGCCTGAAGATGTAAAGCCCAGTAATAAACTCCAGGGTCTGAACACAAACCACAAAAGGTCACAAATCTCTCCAATTCAGGCTCAACAAAACATAAATGAGGCTGTTTAGTCAAATCCCCCTAACAAAAGCAACCCACACCCACAACACCCAGCCACTGTCTTGAGATATTTCCCTTAAATGACTGGCTTCATTGTAACTCAGTCTATCATCTTTACAGGTGTCCAATTAGGATTCCAATAACGGGACAGCTCCAGCTGTATTGAAGGGAACAAGAGGGGTCCCTTCATT
The DNA here is from genome assembly GCA_034509495.1 of Acestrorhynchus altus. Lineage (NCBI taxonomy): Eukaryota > Metazoa > Chordata > Actinopteri > Characiformes > Acestrorhynchidae > Acestrorhynchus > Acestrorhynchus altus. Next base: position 13,331,472 of record CM067518.1, read on the forward strand.
GCTAGAGCTTTGTGACAGCAAGCAGATGCTTATAGAAAAGAGAAGTGGAGTGCTGGACAGGTCCCCAGGGCTAAAGCTTATGTAATAGAAGAGGATGAGCCAGTGGAGCAGATCTAGCAATGCAGGGGCAGCAGAGGAGAAGCCCTGAAGCCTGAGGATGGAGCGGGAAAGCAGGTTGAGACTGGTAACTGCAGTCCCTGAGACAGTCAGCTGCAGGCTTTGCCTCAGGCAGCCACAGACATTCTGTTAAGTCTTCACACATGCCTAAGCTAAACAGAGCAAGGGGAAATGGAAAAAAGCAAGGGGAGGGCAAACCTCTTTTCTTCCAGTATTCCATTAAAATATTTGAGAAAATGTGTATTTTAATGATGTAATGAGTCAATATTGTGTCCAGACAGTAATTTAGTAACTGCTGACTTGATAAAAACATTATGCCATGTTTACAACTACAGCTAAATACTTGTACACTGTTTTAAAGTGACAGGTCAGTGTTGCCTAAAATTTACATACAGTTTTTGATATATGTTAAAAATCAGTCCGGAGACTGGAACGTTTTAATTCCCTGGATGCTGGAGTGAAATAACAGTGGTTTCTCTAACCTCAATATTCACGGCTGAGGTGCCTTTAAGCAAGGCACCAACATTCTGTTGCTGTGGTGGTGTTCTATTAAACATTCTGTTGTGCTGCTGTGAAATGGCCATATAGCATGGTTTTAATATTACAATCAAGACATACTCCTGCATCCCAAAAAATACATTGTGAATCTTCTACTCTTAAGTTAACTCAAAATAATAAATTACTACATTTTATATCCATTATAGACATATTTCAAGCTTAGTAATGTTATAATATGTGTTATATGTTATAATAATATATTTTATGAGCTGTACACAACACCCCATCATGTCATGTGTCAGTCCACTTTTCCTCTGTCTTCCTCTAGTTGTTGTGCTCCTAAGCACAATGGTTTGTGTTTGTTTTGGATCTGTCTCTTCCCTTGCTCTGCCCGTTGCTAACTGTGTCTCATCCATTATACTGGTTGTTAATCAGTTTGTTCCATGTGTATCCAACATTGTTTTGTATTTAAGACCCTTGTTTCCCAGTAATGGCTCCCTCGTGACCTTCGACCTTCTGAAACACACATACAATCTACCACCCAACTGCCAATTTCAATACCTGCAACTTAAAGAGATTATTTAAAAAAATCATTGATATTCACAATTCCATGAACCATGAACAACTCGCCTTTTGTACTGAAAATAAATTCACTCAAACCCAAGAAACTAGTCTCACAAATCTATAAGCTTTTCTCACATCATGACATCACAATCTCACTACCAATAAACAAATGGACCTTGAAAACCAAACTGAAAATAACTGGCAAACAATTTGTAACAACACATTCACAATGTTACCCAATGCTAACATATAGGTAATTCAGTACAAAATATTTCATAGAACACATATCATTACCCATAAAATGCACCTAATGGGCCTCACCAACACAAACACCTGTACACACTGTCTAAGCACAACAGACAACCACTATCTTGCATTATGGAACTGCCCCCTCTGGCAGGCAGTTTTGGTCATCGGAGAGCTATCCAAGATCCTCCGTTTCAGCATCCCTCTCTCCCATACTGTAGCCCTGCTTGGTGACTTCTCCTCTTTATCAATATCAGAATATCTGCAAACATTCATCCTAATTTTCTACAACAATGGCAAAAAAATAATAATTTTACTCAACTGGAAAGACCAAACAAAATTATCAATATAACATTGTATCAATATCAATATAATAATAACTGGTATAATTTACTGTCTGAACCCTCAAATCTGGAAAGACTTACATTTACCATAAAAGATAATATCAATCACTACAACAACATCTGGAACCCATTCTTAAAATTATTTCAGAGCTGATCCCTCCACCTATAGTTCCCTATCACTCACTCACTCACTCACTCACTCACTCACTCACTCACTCACTCACTCACTCACTCACTCACTCACTCTTCAACATATCTGCTCAGTACTAAATATTATATTAACACCCTCTGTCCATTGTCTTGACCAAATGTATGATGTTAATTTGTCTGTTTTGTAACTGCTTTTCCCCCATACTGTAAATGTGCATAAAAAAAAAACAAAAAACAATAAGACTTTTCATTTCAGTCAGTCAGTTTCTGTCATGGTTTGTGTCTGTTGGTCCTCCCTATGGGTGTGTTAGTTTTGTTTATCTGTTAGTCAAGATCCTGTTTGTTTATCTATCAGTCCTTTGTTGTGTTTCATTTTGCTTTGTTATTTTGTTTATATTCATAAATCCTCAACCCCATCATTTACCTCCATTTTCCTAGTCTTTGTCTTCACCTGTTCAGCTCACAACTTGACCCCCTCACAAATAATTTCTGAAAGAACACTCCACAGAAAACTGCAGACTATAAACATATTGAACAAAGTGACATACAATAGGCCTACATATTGACAAGATTTGTCTGTTGGCCAATACAAATTCAGCTACTTCCTTCGCAATATGTCTTTGGCACACCCAAATGCAATCACTCCTTTCTGTGACACTTCTTCCCTGTTTCTCCTTTCCTGTCCTTGTTCTTTTTTTTGATTTCCCCACTTGTTTATCTGCACATATCTCTATTTTGTTTTGGTCTCATCTTCTTGTATTTTGGTTTGTTTCTTTAAGAAGTACCCTAAGTACATCCACCTCCTTGCCCCTCCTAGTGCAACCTGAAACTTTCAACCAATCATTAACATCTGTTTGTGACCCATTTTCCACAAATCAAATTAGTAATTTTCAGGTAAAGGTAATAGTATATTCAAAGTAAGTCTTTGTTTTGCAATATTCTGTGTTCAAAGATTGATTTCTACTTGTTTGCACTGTAAGGGCTTCATCTGGCCTGGGCTTCAGTGGCAATAGCCATGAATATACGTGAAAGAACACGCTCAAGAGCTGAGCACTGGGACACTGCACAATCAGGGTACTCAAATTGTTACACACTGTATGATTTCTAAACACATATATAAATTCCTCCAAAAACAACTTTTCAAAAGTCATATTTTAAAAATGAATAAATAAATGACCATCACCAGCTGTTATTTACAGATGCCACACTCCTATTGTTTACTCCAGGGATCAGCTATTAGTGTAATGGAGCTGTGCTGCCGCATGAGAGGCACAACATCCCCTGCATACTGCAGAAGAGGAGGTGGGGGAGCTGGGCTGGAGTTTCACATCAAAAAAGGAGGAGTAGCATCATGGTGTTTACTGAGTCATGGCTAACTGCGCTAACTCTGCTCATACCTATGGACAACTTTCACCTCATTCAAGTGGACAGGACAGATGAGAGAGGTAAGAGGAAAGGAGGCAGACTGGTAATATTTGTGAACGATGGTGTAACTCTCTGCACATCAATGTTAAAAAAGAAATCTGCTGTAAGAATATTGAAGTGTTAGCTGTTAGCATGAGACCATCAGACAACTACCATGAGAAATTAATGATCTCTCTAGGATATAATTGCACATTATCACAGTAACTGCATATGTTCCCTGCTCTGCTAATGCTGAAGAGGCTTAAGGTATATTACACACAGTTGTGTGCAGGCTACAAACACTGCACCCACAAACCCTCCTTCTTAACTATGGAGATATTAATCATGCTTCATTCTCCTCCTAGTAACCTGCCACATCAGAGGCAATAAAATACTGGACCTGTTATTTTCCAACACAAAGGAGGAATATTACTCTTCACCGCTTCCTCCCCTAGGAAGATGTGATGATTATATAATTTATGTTCAGCCTATCACCTGCACAGTAAAGAAATGGTCTAAGGAGACGGAAGAGGCGCTGCAGGACTTTTATGAAAAAGTGGCGTGAGAAGAACTGTGTGATCCTAATGGGAAAGACATTGACTGTCTCACTCATTGCATATGGATTATGTTCATTTCTGTGTGAGGAACACTATCCCCACTAAGATCATTCATTGTTTCTCTAACAATAAACCATGGATAAATCCTGAAATAAAGGCTTTCCCAAAAGAGAAGACGGCCTTCAGATCAGGTGACAAGGCTGAGCTGAAAACTGTGTAAAAGGAACTAGAAAAAGGAGGGGAAAAACAGCTACAGGAAGCTGGTAACAGCATATAAATGTCAGTGTAGTTAGGAAAGGCCTTAAAAACGTATCTGGCCACAACAAACCCAACTCCCAGGTGGTGGTGGACCAGAAGTGGGTGAATGACCTCAATTTATTTTCAATAGATTTGATCACTCAACTGCCCCTCACCCCACATAGACATCCCTGCTGAACCCTCACTCTGAGACACTACCTGCATGTTGCACTCCCCCCTTCTCAAAGCTCTCATCTCAATGCCACCCTTTACTGCTTCATCTGTTGGCAGCTCCAGTCTTCCATTCACACATTCCAGCACTGAGCCCTCCTGTTCCAGTCTGTCCTTCACAACTGCCCAAGTGAGGAATGAGCTAAGAAAAACTATGAGGAAAGCTGTAGGTCCACATGGCATCAGTGATGCACAGATCAGCTCTGCAGGGTTGTTGCGCTCATGTTTAACATGTGCCTGAAGGTGAGAAAATTAAAAAAGTAAGTAAATCAGTAATACTTAAGTAGTAAATATAGAGCCATAATAGTTATAATAATAGTTGTCTGGTAAGTACTTCGTTTGTACACAGTAACCTCTGTAAAATCTAAATTAAGCAAATTTCATTTCTAAGCCACTTAGTTGTTGGGTTATATGCTGCAAAAGAAAACAAAGGAACAGATACTTACTATTTTACGGTCCTGTTACTGAAGTAGTAAACAGTATGTGAGTAAGCAGTGGCTTTAAATTTGAAATACCAGACAACTAATAGTAATGACTGTATATTTAATTTTTTTTAATGTATGTACAGGCAATATTGTGTAAGTACCACATTTTATCTATTAATTTTAACTGTTACTAAAAAGTATGCTTGTATATAATTCATAGTTTTTACATGAGTCGGTACACTTACTATGTATTTAAAATGTGCATTACATATTTAACATTAACTTCAAAATACCACTGTACATCTATCTATCTATCTATCTATCTATCTATCTATCTATCTATCTATCTATCTATCTATCTATCTATCTATCTATCTATCTATCTATCTATCATTAAAACAGCATGAACAACATTTCCACAAATATGACTGTACCAACAAGGCTGGAGTTATTCTCCAGCTTTGTTTTTGGAATTAGCTGTTCAATCTTAGGTGGCGAAAGCACAAAATAACTGCACTGCACTTTTAAGTTGGAATTTCAGCTTCAGCACAAAAAATTGTTAAAAAACAAGAACATGATATCATACTTATTGGTTCGACAAATTTTTTGAGGCAGTGAATCAAATCAAATGTAAGGAGAATCCTTGCCCTCTCAATTCTATTAATTTATTTGGTTTGGGAAATCTAGGACTTGGAAAAATCCCCTGAAGATATAAGGGGCAACTTGCTTAAAATGTTTGAGTTCTTCCTCCCTCCCTCTCCTCCTTACAAGTGAGATTTTTTGCTTAGACAGATTTTCTGTTCCTTCTGGGATGTTTTCTCCTCCTCAGTGTTCTCTGTATACTTCTTCCATTAGTAGCAACATTTGTGACATTACTCAGTGACTTTCTCGGATGGATTCTTGGATGGATTATTCAAATAATATCACTCACTTTTTCACATAATCTGTAACTTTCGGTGCAACAACATTTCCGAGATAAATAAAGGTACCTAAAAGGTAATTTTTTTAGTGAGAGATTAAACAGTGTACTGTTAATTGATAAACTGATAATTATGTTGACTACCATGATGACGAATAAAAACACTTGGACTAAATTGCACTCAAATGCTATGTTTAAGCAGAAAATTAAATTTTAAAATAAATAGGATAGACCCAGTAAAACCATAACATCCATCATTGCTGTATTTTACAGAATGGACAGTTTTGTTTTTAGCTTACAGATAATAGGTGTAATACAGTATTTATATGCAGCTGTATCATTTTAGTATTCTATAATAATAAATAATAAATAAACAAAGAAATAATGATCTATCTATTATCTTTCCCTTCCTTGAACTGCCACCTTACCGTGGTGGAGGGGTTTGAGTGCCAGAATGATCTGAGGAGCTATGTTGCCCGGGGGGTTATTTTTACCCCCTGTCAGGGTCTCCCATGGCAAACAGGTCCAAGGTGACAGGCCCGACCAAGAGCAGTTTGAAACCCCAATGAAAGATCAGAATAAAGACCCCGCAACGTTGCCCGGTACGGCGCAACCGGGGCCCCACCCTGGAGCCAGTTCTGGGGTTGGGGCTTGGGAGCGAGCACCTGGTGGCTGGGTCTTTGCCCATAGGGCCTGGTGGGGCCCAGCCCGAAGAGGCAATGTAGGCCATTCCTCCTGTGGGCCCACCACCCACAGAGGAAACCTTGTGGATTGGGTGGTGGTCGAGGGCGGGGTCCTCGGCGGCCCGATCCTTGGACACAGTGGCTAGCTGTCAGGACATGGAATGTCACCTCTCTGGGGGGGAAGGAGCCTGAGCTTGTGCGGGAGGTTGAGAGGTACCGGCTAGAGATAGTCGGGCTCACTTCCATGCACAGCTTGGGCTCTGGAACCCAACTCCTTGAGAAGGGTTGGACCCTCCACTACTCTGGAGTTGCCCAGGGTAAGAGACATCAGGCTGGTGTGGGCTTGCTTATAGCTCCCCACCTCAGCCGTCTCATGTTGGAGTTTACCCCAGTGAACGAGAGGGTCACCTCTCTGTGCCTTCGGGTAAGAGAGAGGACTCTGACTGTAGTTTGTGCCTATGGGCTGAATGGCAGTGCAGAGTACCAGACCTTCTTGGGGTCCTTGGGGGGGGTACTGGAAAGTGCCCAAACTGGGGACTCTGATGTTCTGCTGGGGGACTTCAACGCCCACATGGGCGAAGACAGTGACACCTAGAGAGGGGTGATTGGGAGGAACGGCCTCCCCGATCAGAACCTGAGCAGAGTTCTGTTGTTGGACTTCTGCACCAGTTACACCATGTTCGAGCATAGGCATGTCCATAAGTGCACATGGCACCAGGACGCCCTAGGCCGGAGATCAATAATAGACTTTGTTATCGTCTCATCTGATCTCCGGCCCTATGTCTTGGACACTTGGGTGAAGAGAGGGGCAGAGCTGTGAACCAATCACTACCTGGTGGTGAGTTGGATCCACTGGCGGAGGGGCAGGCGGGAGAGACATGGCAGGCCGAAACGTATCCTTCGGGTCTGCTGAGAACGTCTGGCTGAGCCCCCTGTCAGGGAAGCTTTCAACTCCCACCTCCGGGAGAGCTTCTCACAGCTACCTGGGGAGGCTGGGGACATTGAGTCTGAATGAACCAGGTTCTCAGCCTCCATTGTTGACGTGGCTGTCCGGAGTTGTGGGCGTAAGGTCGCTGGTGCCTGCCGTGGTGGCAATCCTCGAACCCGGTGGTGGACACCAGAAGTAAGGGATGCCATCAAGCTGAAGAAGAAGACCTATCGGGCCATGTTGGCCTCTAGGTCTTTCGACGCAGCTGACACGTACTGACAGGCTAAGTGTGCTGCTGCTTGGGTGGTCAAGGAGGCAAAAAACCAGGAGCTCGGAGGAGTTCGGGGAGGCCTTGGAGAAGGACTGTCGGTCGGCCCTGAAGCGATTCTGGCAAACCGTTTGGCGCCTCAGAAAGGGGAAGCAGTACCCTGCCGACATTGTTTACAGTGTGGGTGGGGAGCTGTTGACCTCGACCAGGGATATCGTTGGGTGGTGGAAGGAATACTTTCAGGATCTCCTTAACCCCACCATCACGTCTTCGAATGAAGAAGGTGAGGCTGAGGACTCTGAGGAGGACTCGCCCATCACCCGGGCCAAAGTCAATGAGGTGGTCTGTAAGCTCCTCAGTGGTGGGGCCCCGGGGATGGATGAGATCTGCCCGGAGTATCTCAAGTCTCTAGATGCTGTTGGGCTGTCTTGGCTGACATGCCTCTGCAGCATCGCATGGCAGACGGGGACAGTGCCCCTGGAGTGGCAAACCGGGGTGGTGGTTCCCCTGTTTAAAAAGGGGGACTGGAGAGTGTGTTCCAACTATAGGGGTATCCCTCTTCTCAGCCTCCCCGGGAAAGTCTACACCAGGGTACTGGAGAGACGAATTCGGCCATTAGTCGAACCTCGGATTCAGGAGGAACAATGCGGTTTTCGTCCCGGCCGTGGAACACTGGACCAGCTCTACACCCTCCGGAGGGTGCTCGAGGGTTCATGGGAGTTTGCCCAACCAGTCCACATGTGTTTTGTGGATTTGGAGAAGGCATTCGACCGTGTCCCTCTGGGTATTCTGTGGGGGGTGCTCCAGGAATACGGGGTCCGGCGCCCTCTGTTAAGGGCTGTCAGGTCCTTGTACGACCGGAGCAGGAGCCTGGTTTGCATTGCCGGCAGTAAATCGGGCCTGTTCCCGGTGCATGTTGGACTCCGGCAGGGCTGCCCTTTGTCACCGGTTCTGTTCATAAACTTTATGGACAGAATTTCTAGGCGCAGCCAGGGGCCAGAGGGGGTCCAGTTTGGGAACCACAGGATATCATCTCTGCTTTTTGCGGATGATGTTGTCCTGATGGCTTCTTCAGGCAAGGACCTTCAGCAGGCACTGGAGTGGTTTGTAGCCGAGTGTGAAGCGGCTGGGATGCGAATCAGCAACTCCAAATCTGAGGCCATGGTTCTCGACCAGAAGAGGGTGGCTTGCCCTCTCCAGATCGGTGGAGCTGTCCTGCCCCAAGTTGAGAAGTTCAAGTATCTCAGGGTCTTGTTCACGAGTGGAGGTGAGAGGGAGCATGAGATTGACAGGTGGATCGGTGCTGCCACCACAGTCATGCGGTCGGTGTACCAGTCTGTTGTGGTGAAGAAGGTTTACTGGTCTTTATTTGTTCTCAGGTTTAAAGTGCAGGTGAGGAATGTTTCCTAAACTCAAATTTAAGTTCAAATTTAATGGCCCATTTAAGCATCATTATTATTAATTATATCAATTATGTAGTTTTCAAGTGTAATGTGTTTTCAAGTTGATAAATATTTGAAAGTAATTTATTGGCAAGTCATTACAATAGGGAAACTTATAATTGTATTAATTCTCGAGAAATATGTGATGCACATTATCTGAAAGATGGATTCAAGTGCTAAGTTTTTTTTTTTTATTTGAATACTGATAGAGACTTCCAAATTCATGTATCACTTCATACAAATGCACACCATGTATCCCTGCTTCACCAGAGCCCTGTTGGCCAGAGTACATAAACCTTTATCCTTTAGAACCTTAGAGTAAGTTTGTGGTTTGTTCATTTTACAGATTATTTATAGGAGAGCAGTCACGCTTGGCAGATATGATAATTTTTAGGAGATTCTAGGCTAGTCAAATTTGTCTTCAACTGAGATGTAAATATTAACAGAATTTACATATTTGTATGCATTTAACCATGTTTTTTTTGCTTATATATAATTAGCCCTCACTGATCAGTTGGAGTCTGCATACAGGTTGAGCATGTACATGTGGACAGAACAGTAAAGTTGCATTGGAAAGATCCTTTGGAATTTAAACTGAGATTTCATTTAGTTGGGAATTAGTGAATTTTAGCTATTTTCTAAGCTTAATAATCTCATAGATCATAATAATAAACAGTGAGATGACATTTTCATGCAAGTATTTTCATTACTGGGAAGAAACTATTATTCTAACACATTGATTTTTGGTGGTGGTCATATGTGTGTGTGTGTGTGTGTGTGTGTGTGTGTGTGTGTGTGTGTGCTGGGGTAATATAGTATTCTGTTATTTATCAGGTTGAGTTTTCAACTGCATTTTTGTATTTTTAAACTAATTGTAGTAATTGTAGACTATAATTACTTGATTGCACAAGCCTTATACTCATGATTCCATATTGCTGTTTATATTTATCATATTTTATAATGATGGCAGAATGGTCAAATACATGCAAAACCCTCAGCATTCAGATCACCCAACATTACATACAGTCCTGAATTACCCAGTCCATCCACGGTCGAGTCCAGAATAGACTGCCAGGGGGAAAGTTATATTAGGTGACCTATTTAATGCAACTGGTTTGCATTCCCAATCCTCATGTCACTTTCATCTCACTGTTTATTACATTCTGTCATATAAGCCTAAAATACCCCCATAGACAAAAAAGTTGCTAAGGCATAAAATCAAAAAATCTGATGTTTGCAATGGATGTCTTACAGAAAGCTAAAATGCTGAGAATAAATACAACATGAAAGAGTTTTGCAGATGATTGTGAAAAAATATATGGGTCATCGTGTTTTCCCCTGAAGAAATGTAGCACATAAACTTACTTCTAATTGAAGAAGTAAGTTTCATTCTGTCACAGTCATCTCAAAATAAAGTGCCTGCATATTTTTCAAACTAGTAATTAATGCTACTTCTGCCAGTTGGCCTCATTTACTGTCATGTATCTGTCTCGTCCCTGTGGTCTGTCTTTGTTTTGTTTACTGTTCCATGTGCTTTTGAGCACATGTCATGTCTCCTCCCATTCCCAGCTGTGTTCCATTCGTAACCCTGCCCCATCGTCATCATGTCCCAATGTGACTGTGTATATAAGTCCCTTGTCTTTTGTTAGTCCTTGTCGGTCTTTGTTGTACTGTTGTAGTTATATGGCTTTGTGCTTATGTTGTTTTCTCGTCGTGTTTATTTCTACCCTGTTAATAAATACAACCCAGCGTGTACGTCCGCAACTACCTGTGTCCGTGAGCGTTACATTTACCAATATCCTTCTAGGAATTTTCTTAAATTTCTCCCTGAGAAAAGTTGAAACAAAATACAAATGTCAGAATCATAATGTCTTTAAAATGCAGAATTGTTCAATGTCAGAAGCAGAAATTTATTCTTAACCTGTAAAATTTCTCAGGGAAAAAACACAATGTTCTATTGGATGAAGTGCATGTGCATTTTATTTTTATTTTATTTTATTTCAAACTGAACAATACAGTGAAAAATGAAGCCAAAAAACACTCCTGGCAAAGAACGCAAAGCAAAATTAATGCTGTGCAGCATGGATGGCAAAGAACTGATGAAAGAAAGGATGTGAGGGAGAAATGGTGGGACTGTGTAACTGTAACTGAGAGGTAGGCTGCAGCTCTTTGGATGGAACAACAGAGCACTGGTCATGGGAGCACCAGTCTGCCACCTCTTACTCCTGCAGAGGAAAGAGTTTTGGCTTGTTCTGAGGCGCATCAGAGAGGAACTTGCAGGTTTGAGGGATCAAACTGAGAAACACCTACAGGAGGCAGAAACTGGCCTTAGTGGTCCAACAGGCCAGCAAACCTAGTGTCACTATGTGTCTTACTACCTCTGAGAGTAAGCTAATATGTTATTTATTTTCATTTTTATCTCCTTTTAAAGACCCTGATACCCTACCTTTTCCCCAGAAAGGCCTGAAAATCAGGTTTACATGCCTCCCAAAATCCAAACCCTCATCCTAGTTGTCAGAGGTGGAAACAAATGTACTCTGGCCAACAGGGCTCTGGTGAAGCAGGAATACATGGTGTGCATTTGTATGAAGTGATGCATAATTTGGAAGTCTCTATCAGTCACCAAATAAAAAAAAAAACTTAGCACTTGAGTCCATCTTTAAGCACTTTAATTTTTTATTTTTAAAAATTATCATCTTTAATCACTTTAAGCATTTTAATCATTTTACCCTCAGGATGCTGCTATAAAGTAATGCCATATTTAAGCTATAATAAGTTATTTTGGGACAAGGAATGGCAGTTACTACTCTTTAAAATAATATGCAACGTCTCTCCTGTTCATTTTATTAAAATGTTGGAATCAGCACACAAAATGTATTTCATAATAGCCACTCACAGTTCTAAAATATCAGCTATAAAAACAGAACAACATGATATATCTAACAGGTGTACTAACAGGTATTATGTTTCCTGAGGGAACCTCCCCATTCATCCATCCATCCATCCATCCATCCATCCATCCATGTGATCACTGAGTATTGAAAACTTCCATTCATCTTCCTCTCAACTTTTTCTTGGTCATGGTCACAGTGGGTCCATGGCCTATTCTGATTCAGTGGATACAAAGCTGGAATGCCCCTTGGACAAGGAGCCAGTCCATTGCAGTATTAAACATTATACATAATGAATAATTATGGATAATTAAAATAACCTCTCCAGTCTATGCATTTCCAATTAGCTAATGACTGACAATTGCACCTGCCAGCATATGCTCTCCAATGAACTCTGCCCATCAATTAACTACAGGTATTGTCTGTTCCTTACAAATGATATGGCACCAAATGATGTGTGCCCCTTATAACAATGGCAGTGTTTTGGCACATTTTTTATTTGAATTATTGTCGTGGTCACAGATGCCGTAGTGAAGTGGTGTATGTGAATGCATTCATACACACCACTTTTAACCCTCTTTCTCAGGAAATCATTTATGACCCAAGTCATTTTGATCACCCTCATCTGGTGATGGCCACAAGTATGAATACTCACAGCTATTGGCTGCACTGTGTCTCGGGCTGTTTTTACAATGTGTTGAGAGATGGCTTAGGTCTCAGTAAGACATCCATCAGCAGACCTGTAACAGCTATTAGTCACTTGCTGTTACAGCATGTCGAGAGGATGTCCTTTCCAACTGACACAAGGACATCAACTGAGTCAACCAAGGGTTCCACACGATTGCCAACATTCACCAGGTAATTGATGTGATTGATGCCACCTTGATACCAATTGCAAGTCAATCTAACGATGAGCATGCATACACCTGCCAGAAAGGAAACCTTGCAGTTAACATTCAAGTTATCTGTGACCATTAGCGTTTCTTTACATATGTTGCAAAGTGTCAGGAAAGCACCAAAGATGCCTTCATTTGGGCAAACTCTGCACTCTACCAGATGATTGAGGATGGTGGCTCTTGGGAGACAGTGGCTACCCATTGTGACCCTACTTTCTTACACCCATCCAGCAAGCCAACATCAATGCTGCTGAGAAGAGGGCAATAGGGGTGTGGAAGCAGTGTTTCCGGTGTTAAATAAGTCCGCTGGTGGCCTGCAACTGTACCTCACAAAATGCTGCGCTGAGGCAGTAGTTACAGCAATGCTGCACAACATTGCCCTGAGAACTGTGCCAATGTGCAGGTACCAGAGGAAATCTTTGCAATAGGGGATGCTGAAGATGCTGATCTACAGCATGATGGGATGCATCCTGCAGGGCAATAGTGATATGTCTTGATGAATGAAAACATATTTATAAACACAACAGGACATTAAGAAGTACAGCAAGAATTATATGTTCAAATCACTTAACATTGTATTTGTTTGTACAGAGAGATTGATGTGAAGAACTAACCAGCTACTAACCAACTACTAACCAGCTATGGAGCTATAGTTTGAACTAGACATCTTAACTACAGTAGTTGTGAATGTTTGTTGGAACTACTGTTTTGGGAAACACCTGTGTTGCTTAACAATGTTTGGCATTTCATGTTTGGCTGCCATTTTACCATTCCATCTGAGAGACATACCTTTATGTAAAAATTTCATTTAAAAAATGTAATATAATTATAATATATATTTAAAAAATCCTATCAATTCATAAACAGTTTTCTTTATCCAAACATTTGATCTTTGATTCAGTGCTGATGTCACAAATCTGTGCTCTAAGATATACAAAAATGTCCTTTCTTTTTTATTAGATTTCATTAGAAAGAAATGCTGCTCCAGACCAATCATTTAGAAAATATCCTAAAATAAATTGTGATCATTAGTTTGTGCTCCACATTTTAAAACATTTACCAGAATTGAGATTAGTGTGAGCAGCAGCAGTCTGAACAGCGGCACAGTTTCCTCCAAACTGAAATAAATTGGTTGGTTGTGCCTCTCAGTCAGTCTGTCGGCTGGTTCGTGCCTAGAGGTCAGTGGTTTAAATTGTTCTGGGGACTATTATTTTACTAATTTGGCCAGTGTGAACAAAGCCAAAAAGAGTACTTTGAAAAGTGATAGGTCTAAAGCCCACTCACGCATGAGGTTCCAGCAGCCATGCATCATCCTTCATCTAACCTCTTTCCTCTTCAGTTCAAAGTTACTCCTTTTTGTGTCATGCGGTTTGATGTTTTAGTTTTATTTATAGACTTTGCATGTTTCAGTCTAAGGTGTTTCAGTCTAATTAAATCTGAAATATTATTTGGTAAAATATCAAACATTAAAACTTAAGAATATGCACAGTCACACAAAATGTGAAGTACATAATATACACGCACCCAGAAATTTATTAGAATGCTTTACTAATACAGGGTTTGGCTTTACTCTGCTGTCTAAACATTTTTTTCCCCACAAGATGATGAAAACATTCCTTTGAGATTCTGGGCCATATCATCATGATTGCATCACAATTTTTGATTTGTGATTTGTGATTTTTCTTAGCACTTTTATGCTACAAATCTCTCATTCTATTACAACTCAAAGAGGTTGTATTGAATTCATATCCTGTGACTGGCAAAGCCAATGATGAGCACTGATCTTATTTTCATAAAACCAGTTTGAGATGCTTTATGCTTTGTGACATGGTGCATCATTATGTTCAGCGAGTCCACATGGTCATTAAAATTACAATGATGATTAATTAGTATTTTCAGCTGAAAGTGTGCCAAGAAAACCTTCCTTACACCACCTCCACACTGCCATATATATATATGGCAGTATATATATATATATCCTATATATATATCCATATATCCATATATCCATATATATACACACATCACATGTTTTGTTATTTTACAGCCAGACACACAATACCCCACAATGAAAATCAAATTTAAATAAATAAATTCACAGCCTTTGCTCAATAATTTTTGGCAGCAATTACAGCTTCAAGTCTTTTTGAGTATGATGCTACAAGCTTGGCGCACCTGTTTTTGTGATGTTTCTTCCCTCTTTATTACTTAGGTAGATGAACTAATACAGCAGGTAAGTCTTACTTCAGTCAATACTTCAGACCTGGAAAGTCTATAAGAGGCTTGAGGAGACGTGTGTAATAACTCTAACCCATACATTTCTTCAGAAACAGGACTTGCAGTTGCCATGGTAACAGAAACAACTTTGTTTTTAGGCAGTTTAATGCCATCAATCACTGGCAACTCATGGGTATGATAAGGGTTCAGCATATTTGTGACAAACACGCTGCTTACACACTTAGCCTCTATAGTATAGAGGCTGGGAAACTTGGCTGAAAGTGATGGACCAGGGAAAGGAAACAGAACCATGACTTTGTCACCTGGTTGGTACTGTCTAGATACTGTACACTCATAGCTATGTTTCATACTGTCCTGAGAAACACCTAGAGTGTCGCAAGCAAGAAAGCTTTGTGCAAATGCTTGCAGAGAGTACTCATGTAATTAAAAATATTTTGTGGCTTCTTCTAACAAGGTCTGCTTAAGGATTTTAAATAGGCACAGAGTGAGCAAAAACTAGCTGGGCAACACTAAACCGCAAAGTCTCAGGAGTCTCAGGAGCAGCAATAGGCACAAGGGTGAAATCTCTCTAGGGCACCTTGCGACTGGTTGACACAGACTGGAAACTTCATGTTTGATTTTAAAAATGGTCATCATCTGTGAAAACAGTTTGGAAAAAAGTTTGTATTTTGATTCATTTGCATACATTTTGGTAGTCGAAAAGTTGTAAAGTACTTAGTCAAAGCTTTAACTATAACAGGAGTAGTTATCTTCTGTAAAGGAATGGCCTCTGGAAAGCATGTTGCAATGCTCTATGGTCAAGATTTCCAAATCAGTTTCCACATAATACATAAGTACTTTCTCAAGTCTCCCCAATCACCAGAATAGGGCAGAGAGGAGCAGGAGGAAT
The DNA here is from genome assembly GCA_034509495.1 of Acestrorhynchus altus. Lineage (NCBI taxonomy): Eukaryota > Metazoa > Chordata > Actinopteri > Characiformes > Acestrorhynchidae > Acestrorhynchus > Acestrorhynchus altus. The sequence goes on from CM067518.1 coordinate 13,347,399, forward strand.
AATCCAATTTGGCCAACATGACAAAATCAGCAAAAACTCACTACATCTTTCCTGAGAGCAGACCAAATGAAATGTGCAAGTATACAAACATATGTCTTAGTAATAACTAGATGTTCAGACATCAGATGATGCTGTCAAATGACAGTGGGTTCATATATGACTTCTAAGACTGGGAAAACTTTACCTCCAGGACAAACAGCAACTTTAAACTCTCCTGTGGCTAGACTAGGAGTCAGAGAGAAATGGTGCAAAAGAACTTTTATATACTTCATTGCAATGCCTTGACAAAAAACATAGGTCTGATCTGAGGTAGGTAACACACCAGCTAGCAGTGACTGATATCCTGCATGATTCTCACAGGATACTGCTTTTCTTTGTTTCCTGCTAGTGAGACACAATGTTTGGGTATTGAACAGCTGATAACTAGGATCACTTACCAGGTCAGGGCAAACTGAAGAATGTGTATCTACTAATGTTATGGGATGGGTTTGAATGGAGCTGAAAATGTTGTTTTTCTTGCTTCCCTTTTAGATTTGGACAAGTTGCTACTATATGGCCAGAGTTCTGACAATAGAAACATCTGTCAGAAAAATGGGCAGATAAATTCTGCTTATGCTTTCCTTCTGGCAATCCTGGAGGTTCTATTTTGGCTGAACTGTAAACAGTCTTGTGAGTAAAGATATATGTTCAGCCAAAGCTGCTTCTCACAAGAATTACATTTTGCACCCATTAAGATAACCAGTTATCCATTCAGGTTAGCAATATTTAACTCTTCCAAATAACTCTTCACAGAAAGAAGCAAAATTGGTGCCCTTACTCACAGACCTCAGCCACAGTTCATTTATGTAAAAAATGAATTCTCTTTAGTGAATTCTATAGTCTGGACTAAAACTTTTTATGTTAGCAAACCTCTGCCTGTCGGCTTCAGGTACCAACTCATAAGCATACTGAAGGCTATGATGAGCAAATGTCCTGTGCTTTGCCTACCAATTTAAACTGCAACAAATGTTACCACTGTGCCAATTTAGTGCAGTAACTATGTAAGTATCCACCTCTGTCTCGCTAAAAGGTGGCACTAAGCAACTTTGGAGGAAGGTGAGGCTAGAGAGCTAGTAGGCATTGCTGGAGGAAACACTGGAGGAATGGGAGCAGAAAGAAGACGCATAGCTGGGGAAGGCATTGATGGAGATGGAAGACACAGTGCAATGTTCAGCTGAACAGAGGAATGTGGAGCAATCTTCATTTATTTATTGAAATCACAATGATGCATATATGTCTACTGTTGTAACAGCATCCATACCAGCACCCACAGCCAATCAAAATGATGTGTTACAGAGAGGTAGGACTTGAGTAGATAATGGTTCAAGTGGAAAATTGTTGACTACATGGCACTATGTACAATTTAATCCAGGTAACACAATATATTGTTCTTGTTTCACAATAAAAGGAGTCTGTAGTACATCAGAGGTTTGCAGCTGCAGCAGTGTGTAGGAGATGCAACAATAAATCTGAAGCATACTAACAGCTCTCCTGTACTGTATCTTTTACTATGCTCCCACACTCTCCCATGCCTCCTGTTGACAATCTTGAGATAAATGGAGATACAAGCCACTAAAATAGAAACACTTTACAAATCTATGGGGCTGTAAATCAGAGCCTATAGAATATCTCCGTCATCAGAGTACAAGCAGCTTCCAGAAGCATTGGAACAACAATCATATTTGTCTGTATAATACATATACAGACTACTGTTTATTTTTTGCTAATGTGAATTTTACTCTTAAATTGGTTTATGAAGGCATACTGAGTAAAAAAGCATCATGAATCAACTGAAATATAAAGCGGTCAGCATTAGGCTTCTCTGGAGCCACATTCAGCTCTTAGAAAATTAGTAAAGTAAAGTTAGAATAGAATTGTATAGTATCAGTTGGCCTTTCTTTGACAGTCCCCTAAGTACTAGGTATCTAGGTATCAAATTCTAAAGTAATTATTTTGTGTAGCAAGAGGGAAAGTACAGAGACAGTCCAAATTAACTGAAATATCTCACAGGTTTAAGGAAATAACTGGGTACGTGTGCAGTACAAACATAAAAGTACTAGATAATCACACTTACCTGGTCAATAATGAAACCAAGATTGTTACTGAACAATCATTATTAAACACTTCCATGCTGTTTCAGGATTAATCCCTAGCTACTAATTGCTGGACTTAATATACAATATAGCTGATAATTGGCCTCCCTCCAGCAAAGATGAAAGGCACTGTATGGCTGCTCGTAACATAGCAACGCTGACATAAGGGTCTCATTCAGGGCTCACTCAGGCTGACAGGATCAGTCAGACATAGGGGTTGACATAAATTACTTTGCCCAGTGAAGGAACAGATTAAGCTGATGAACATTTGTATGAAATTGTTCCCCTTGGAACTATAGGTTCTATGTATTGAATCTAGCATTCAAAACATACGTACAAAAAAAGCATATTACATGAAGACCAATCATTGAGTTTGCTCCCACCCACACATACATCTACACTTATTAGCCATAACATTATAACCACCTGCCTAATATTGTGTAGGTCCCACTTTGCCACAAAAAAAACAAAAAAACAAAACAAAAAAAACTGAAATGTCAAGTCACAGATTCTGAAGGTGTCATGGTCCTTTACTTCCTGTTAATCAGATTTTGTCAGTAATCTGATCAAACTGCTTACTAAGTATTTTTGTGCTAAGTATTCATTCCCTGATCAGGAACAGCTGCATCTTATCAGAGATAAATCTGAGTAAGGGGTATACATGTGCTGAGAGATCTGATTACTAAGCTAAAACAGGTCTCTTTATTAGATTTTTAATCAGATTTTTAAGACTAAATCTGCTCAAAGAAATCAGAAGATGCAATTTACATGACCACTTGAAAATCCAGAATAATGAGAGCATGTAAATGCAGAGTTATTTTCATCAGTGGTCATAATGTTATCATTGATTAGTGTTTACACTGGCATTACTCACTTATAAATATTTATATAGTAATATTAGCTAATTACTGCTAAAATTGCATAGCATTATGGTGCACACTGTTCCAATAGTGGCGGTTGATGTGGTTGGCTGGTTTCAGACCAGGAAGCCTGTGTTCCGCATTATAACTTGAGAGTTCTAGCCAACTAATTGAAGAAGTCAGTTTCTTCAACTAAAAGAATAATCACAGTCGGATGTGTACCATAACCAAAACAAACTCTTGGGTGGTTTGTATGTATGTAGTGAGAATGTGATCTGACCTCAATCCGACCAACTGGTCAGGTTTACTCTGCATGTTTGAGCTAAATGGTTCTGCAGGTATTTTAAGCTGGTACACTGGCCAGATAAGCACAGATATGGAATTCTGATCCCTGCATAAACAAACAGTTTGATGACAGCAAAACCACACAGCAATCCTGCAAAAAAGTGAAAATCAAACATTTACAAACTGCTACTCTCTGCAGGACATATTTTACTATGATAATGGATGTTTTCAGACGAACTTTAAAAAAAAAAAAAAAAAAAAAAAAAAAAAAAAAAAAAAAAGAGAGAAGGCAAAGACTAGTAATCATTTTTTTTCTCTTCCATAATTTCCCACATACTTGCAAAAATACTGTGCAATGACAGAAATTGGGCAATTACACTCTCTGATTACATTCACTTAATCAGGAACTGTTTCCTCAACCTTGATTGGAATGGTAATTCAGGATGATATTTACAGAAGCTTTATAAATTAGTGCTTATATTATTTCATTCATATAGTGCATCTAGAAAGTCTTCACAGTGCGTTTGCTTTTTTCCACATTTTGTTATATTACAGCCTTATTCCAAAATGGATTCAATTTATTTTGTCCATCAAATGTACACTTTTCCTCAAGTATAAAAAGGTTGTTTGAAATCTTTATTAAAAATAAAACACAAAAATAACATGTTTCACAGCCTTTGCTCAATACTTTGTTGAAACACTTTTGGCAGCAATTACAGCCTCAGGTGTTTTTGAGTATGATGCTACAAGCTTAGCATACCTGCTTATGGGATGTTTCTTTGCAGAACCTCTCAAGCTCCATAAATTGAATGGGGAGCGTCGGTACACAGCCATTTTTAGATATCTCCAAAGGCATTCAATCGTGTTCAAGTCTAGGCACTGGTCAATTTCTCGGACATTCATAGAGTTTTCCCGAAGCCACTCCTTTGTTTATCTTGGCTGTGTGCTTAGGGTCGTATTAAACATTTCAGAATATAACTTTAACATGAATATTAGAGTATCCATACAGTGTCATACCAATGTCATGCTTTTGTACAGTGAATACTTGAAATGGTTTACTTTTCAGTAGTTTGCAGAGTAGTAGTGTAGAGGGTATGGAAGAGTAGCTAAAAAACTGCACTGAAGTAAAACTACTGTACATTACTCAAGTAGAAGTAAAAATACATATTTATATTATCACTCAAGTAAAAGTAAAGTCGGTCTGTCTGTTATTCCTGAATAGGGTTATGGAGTATCCAGATGTACGGACCAGACCATCGCATGGTACCCCCACAAGAACTGCATGATTCTTAAGTTTATCATTTCTAAAATACTCATAGATATTCATAGACTGTTCAAAGACCTGGGGCTTTGCCTATGATGAGATCTGTCCTATACATGTTTATAAAATTAGAATCAGAATAAAATGAAATCTTGACACAAACATTTTTTTCTATTAGTGCCATTCTACTGAAACAATTATTGTAACCTACATGAAGATATATTAAATTATATAGTTATATTGTCACTATCAGACAAAAACCTTGTCTCTCCAAAACTTTTCAAAGAAAATAAATAACTTTCAATGGAAGTCAATGCAAAAAAAAAGCATTTCTATTGGTCCATTCATCATAAATTATAGGTCCATACTCCCTGACTGTCAACAAGGTTCAGAGATTATAAATTAACTGAGACGTTTTTTGACTTTTTGATAAGTACAGCAATAACTGCTGTACACTTTAGGTAATGTACATAAGTTAGAAAGCCATGTATGTTCTGAAAAAAAGACCTAGTTATAACAGATTTTTGATCTTTTGCATAATGGGGTAACTGAGACTTCTAAACTTTGATTAGATGCAACTTTCTAGCCAACATATGACTTGAAAGGCTTGCCAGAAAAGCAACAACCATTAAACCACATCAAAGACATCAGCATATGGAGGCTAAAACTGGAATACAGTTGAACCTTCCAGCTAGACAATCGTGTATAGAATTCTTTCAGATCCATAGACCTCAGAACACAGAGCATAGCTTCCACAGCCAGTTCTTATAAATGCACTCAGCTACAGCAATAGCTTTGTGCCAAGACTTGTTTGATATCATAGTTTCAACATGCTTTTCAAGCTAACTACACTTTCCCTCAACCAATGTGATTCTATGTTCACTGTTCATGCCCTCTTCTGACTTGCTTTATATATTACACTGTGTAGATATTTAAACGTACTAGTGTCACAACAAATATATATACACTATATATATATATATATATATATATATATATATATATATATATATATATATATATATATATATATATATATATACATTATATATATACACATTATATATATATATATATATATACACATTATATATATATATATATGTATGGTGCCAATGATGAGATGGTGCACTAGAAATGTTTATAAAATTAGAGTAACAATAAAATGATAAAATGAAATTTTGACACAAGCTAAACATATATTAAATTATATACTTATATTGTCACTGTCAGACAAAAACCTTGAATCTCCAAAACAAGAACTTTACAGAGAAGGATAAAGTATTGACTTTCAAAGGAAGTCAATGTATAAAGATTTATTTTTTTTATTCATTGAGTCATTTTAGAGCATTTTTATTGATCCATTCATCATTAAATGTAAAGAACAATACATATTATGTTTATATTACCTAATGTAAAGAATAATTGACATTATGGCAAAAATAAGGATACAAGGTTTTTGCATAATATATATATGAATTGTGTAAGGTTATGACATTACTTTAGGCAAGTGCAAATTTGCTTAGCCAAAACTCCATGAGGCAGGCAGGAGTCAAAACAGGCATATCCATCAAAATCTATGAGCAAAGCTAGAGTAACAAACAAGGGACATACAGAATGAAAGAAAATTAATGAGTCCTGTAGAGGTAGCAGGTGTGCCAGATGCTGTGCCAGTAAAGAGCTTGGCTGACAAACTCCAGCTACACTTCAGAGAGAAAGGTATACATGAAAGTATACATACTCAATACCTACAAATATATATAGCTAGCTAACAATTCATGATATCAGTGCAAACTAGAATTTAATAAATAGGCCTAATGTGCATAGCCCAACATCCCCAAGACATAATAAAATACAACCTATATGTCTATAATAGACTATTGCTATCCAATATCCAAAAGCTAACCATTGATTAAAATCAATATATCTTAATAATAATAATAATAATAATAATAATAATAATAATAATAATAATAATAATAATAATAATAATATTATTATTATTATTATTTCATTTTTTTTATTATTATTATTGTTATATATTTTATTTTTACATTTTTAACATTTGTAACAATTTGTACATTGTCTCTATATTACTGAATAGTCTTTGTGTTTCTTGTATACTATGTAAAATGTATATAGTGTTGTCTGTAAATTATAATTTACACATTGTCTGTATTTACTAGTGTTGTTGAAGGACAAGAGAGACACTGACAGTTGAAAACATTCTTTGTGTGGTAAACATGCTTGTCCAATAAACCTGATTTTGATTGTGAAGAGAAAAATTTCAAGACTTTATTTTTTTATTTTCATGAACTATAAAGCCATCAGTATAAAAATGTAGTATATCAAATTATTAGAAATTTAAGAATATTACTACATAAGATAAGAAAAGCACGTACAATACAAAAATTACCAATGTGTGGCAATATCACATCACCTTAAACGATCACAGACTGCAGAAACTTCACACTGTTCAGACACTGTTCAGACACTCTAGACCAGGTGTGGGCAATGGAGGCCAGAGTCCAGCACAGTTTGCTGATTTCCCTGCTTTAACAGACCTGCTAAAACTGACAATCTAATAAGCAAGTTGATTCAGGTGGGCTTGAACAAAAAAGCCACAAAACTGAGCAGGAATCCGGCCCTCCAGGACCAGAATTCCCCACCTCTGCTCTAGACTCTAGGAGCTTGAGGTGAAACTCTAAGAATCTTAATATCCAAATGAAATGCAAACATTTCTTTCATCTGAAAAGAGCAACAGTCCTGTGCTTTTTGTCATTAGCCCAGGTAAGCTGCTTCTGATGCTTCTGATTATTTGGAGGAGTGGCTTAATAGAAGGAATGCTGCAGCTGTAGCCCCTTTCCTGGAGACATTTGTGCATGGTGGCTCCTAAAAGACTGACACCAATGTCCTTTCACTGCTTATGAACCTCCTGGTTCAAATTTTATGATAATCCTCTCAAGACTATCATCATGTCTGTTGCTTGTGCACTTTTATCCATATTATCCTTCTCAACTTTTTATTAATATCCTTAATATACCTGCAGATTTACTCAAACCTGAAATGAAATGTTCTAAAAAATTTGAGAAAAGGTAAGGTTGGAATTATTACAATTGTTTGCATTTTATTTTAATTTTTATTTTATTTTAGTTTAATTTACAGTTTTTCTTGCACATAGTGATTTCTCAAATAATTTCACAAATAAACAAAAACAACAACAAAAACTTTGTGAAAACAGCACCACACAAAGGATTACCAATAAAAGTATCTTACCTGCTCAAATGTGCAAGCATGCAAGTATTTCATGTCAGTGTTTTCAGAATGTCGAGAGCTTGTGTCATTCATCATGAACAAGATGGGCAGAATGATTACTCATGTTATTATATCAATTTACACTTTTGGGCAAAACAAAATGGGCCAACCCTCAATAAACATACATAGAAATTTTGACAAATGATTTTAAAATGATAAGAGTCCAGAAACCCAGGTGAAACTGGTCCCAGACTAAGAATTAGCATGGACTGAAGTGACATGTCCCCACCATTATCCAGCAATTATTGGCTTGTCCCCACAAATAATTTGATGCCCTCCAAAAAAGAAAACCAAAACCAAAACAAACCAAAAAAATAACAACAATCTGTCAATGTCCTGTTAACCTAGAGGTGCATAAAGGGTTAAATCATGTTCTCTACATGAGTCCTGCCTTCCCATTACACATATGGACAGTATGATTGGCTGTGCCTTTGTGTCTGTGGTCACTGAGATGCTGTAGTTCCGCTTGGTTGTTAACAGTGCCAATTGGTCTTGTTTGACAATACAGTCATGGCTGAAAATTCAGAGGCGCATGGGATACTTTTACTAATTTACCCTGTCTGCCAAAATGCTTTCATTATGGATGTGAAAATAATGTTTTTGGTGATGTGTTATGGATGCTGTGTTTGGAAAGGAGGAGTCCTGACAGAAGAAAAGTAAACAACAGCAACAGCATGAATTTTAACTTCGGTGACAATAGAAAGCAGATGGGAGGAACTGACCAATAGTTTAAAATAATTCTTCATGTAAACTGAGATTCTAATTACCAGGAATTCCGAAATGAAAAGTGATGAGTCAAATTCAGTTTTTTAGTCTTAATTGTGTTACTATTAAATGTTTTTGACTGGGATTTGAAATGACTGATAAAGATAAGATTATAATATTAAAAATATAACTAAAATATAACATAATAACACTGTAAACAAAATGCTTAAAAGAAGTATGAATTAGATAAAAAAATATAAAGAAGGTTAGACTGGCAGGAGATTTAAGGTTCTACTTTGATCATTCTTATGAAATTTATAGTTTGAATAATGATGAATGAGATCTGTTGCATTTGCACTATGGCTGAAGTAAACCAAAGTCTAAATTAGTATTTTTTTGTGAGTCATTAGTTTAACATTAATTTAACATTATATAATTCATAAATTAAATTATGGATTGAGATTCATAGGTTCCACCAATGTTAAGAGCAAATCTACACTTTTGTAACAAACTACAAGATTTACCCCACCTAATCATTGTAATCTCATCATTGTGTGATGAAAACTGAAATTATCCCAGGTTAAATACCACAGGATGCCTTCTAATGTGTGCTGATGACATTACTGACCCAGATATTGAATTAAAGAGGAAATCAAGAAGGGAGGGACTGTTTGCTCAGGATAATTTCAGGATAAAAGCCCTGAGAATGAATAATATATAACATAAAAAAGATTCAAGCTTTTATTTATATTTTATTTGGGCTACTGTCAAGGATTTTGAAGAACTCGAAGAAGCTGTTATAAATGTTCTTGTCAATTTTATCAGTACAAATATCTAAATTTCCAGCAGGATTTATGAGATATTTACATCTCAAATTAAGAAATATTTGAGTAGCCTAGGATTTCCAGAAAATAACAATATATGGTATGTGTAACTGCTATAAATATGTTTTCCTTTTTGGCAAATAAACTAAAAAAATCACAAAATTGGCCTAGAGTGCTAAAGGTTAATACATACAGATAAATAAATAACCCACAAGAAGTTACTTTATCCATCTGTTTAATGTATGGATTTTTTAACTTTAACTTTGGTCTAAATACTAAATAGCTAAATGTTTATTTGCCCTTTTTGTTCTGGGATTGACTATTTTCTAATCACTACAGTCTTGCTGACAATGAATGAAGATGACCAGGTCTGCAGTTTTTCTGTTAAATATATCAGTTACAACAGTACAAAGTTACACATTACTGCCTGTGGGAAACGGTATTCATCAGAGGGCTGTGTGTGTGAGTGAATATTATTTTACTCATCTCGAAAGAATCTACAGGGCACCATCTATTTCTTACCATCACTAGTATTGTCCTTGTAAAAATATTCTTTTAAATAGTTCTTTTGACTGCTGATCAGATCAGAGACCTTTATGCACTGTTACATGTGTGCCTTCATTCAAATCTGGCAGGATGTGCTACCAAAAATGCCACTCTTTCTTGTGGTGAACCACTGCAGGTGTAATCTACCATGGGTTACCAACTATTCAACACCAGAATCAATATGTATTCACAAGATGTTTTATTCTCATTTTCGACTGTCTGCAATTAAAGTAGCAAATCTTTTCAGCCCATTTTCAGATGACCCCAATTTTGTGGGAAGCCAATGAATCCATCATGTCTGTTTTATACTCAGTAATAAACTCCAACTTGACAGAAAATGGGAGTGAAAGAAAGGCAGTAGATCTGGCTACACAGTTATAAATCGGGTTCATGGCACAGCAGTTACAGTTTCATCTTCAAAGAAATCTCTCTGCAAAGTTATTCTATGGACATATACTATGTCCAGGACATATAGTAGAAAAAAATACATTTCTGTCTCACCTTAGTAACAAAGAATAACAAATATAAAAACTATTTAGATAATATGAATATGTAGCATTTCTATTGTAGAAACAAACTATATAAAACAATATTAATTTCCAATGTGTGAAGTGGTAGTGCAAATTGCTTTCGAGGCAGATTATGGTGTCGACTTTTAGTCATAACAATAGTGGGACCTTTCTCTGTTATTAGAAACAGCTAAAGGTTTATGTGGAATAGTCTATAGAGTCCCTATATGAATCTATAGTTTCCCACCAATCTGAAGAACCCTGAAGAACCAAAATACTTCTTTTTGTCAGGGTAGTGTGCTGAACAGACAAGACGGGAAGTACTAGCAGGGTTGTGGATTTAGTAAACAAGAAACAGGTTACACAACAGACAGATAAATACACAGACTTCTAACAACACTACTAACCATCATAATGACAATATGAGCAGAATGAACTGAAACAGCAGGACTTAAATTGCAAGACTTGATTACAGACGCCTGGACATGATGACAAATTGTTGTCATTTTTGTTTTGTTTTTATCACTGAAACATTAGAGAACCATCTTTATAAAATCATGACTTGTCTAGAAGATGATGAATGTGACACTGATTTATTTGCAATGCAAATTACATTTTGTAATGCTTACAAAAAAGCTAAATTAGATTGGATACAAGACTAAATGCAGCTGATCTGCATTTGATCCTTTAATGCAGTACATTCAATTTCAAAAAGACATGTCTCAGAAAAATAAAATAAAAATGCACAGAAATGCCCTGAAGGATCTCTGATAGACACGTCGGTTGTTTTATAGCTCATAATAAAATCAGTTCTAAGACAGCTACTCTCCCAGGCTGTGCCTGAAACAAACAAAAAAAATATGGTTGAATAAATTTCTGCTTTGGATTAGAGAGAACAATAATAAGCAAATTAATTCATACAACATTCAGATAATAATGAAAGCTCACTTAAGACACACTGAATACAAATCTCCACACTCATGCATCAGAGACTGAAAACTAAGATCTCATATTCTGACTGAACTTGTCTTGTTCTTTCTTCAACCCTGTTACCTAGCAACAATTCAATGGCAGCATTGTCAACCAAACAGTATCAGCATCAATCAGTTTTGTTTTGAGACTTTTACTGTTTTCTATTTATTAATTCTGTTCTGCTACAAAATGAGCAAAGCTGATGGTGATCTGTCTTTATGGAGAAACGGAATAATGTGCAGTACCATTAAAAAAGAGGAATAGACTCGTGTCTGCTGTATGATAGTAATGAGAATTAGCTTAATATCAGGTATTTGTTTGCATTTCATAATTCTGGAAATATTACCAATTATGCTTAAGGATGTGTCCTGTTTACATCAACATTAAATTAACAAGAAAATGCATCACTCTCAAAACAATAAAGGCAGACATATCAGTATGTTTGTGTCAAGCTGCCTTGTAAGATTATTCTATTCCAATTGTGGAATACTGAAAAGTCAAGGCCTAAAATCTGGATGGTTTTCCCAAATGCTTCTTAACACAAAGATGACTGTATGATTGTTCATAATCCTCTAATATTTTTAACCTTTAGCACCCTAGACCAATTGTCTGGGGTGTTTTTGTAGTTTGATGTACCTTTTTTCATTAAAAGTGTGCCTCACATGCCAGTTTAGGAGTTCCAAGGCTACTTGAATTTGTTTTCATTTGAAATGAAAGTATGAACAGAATTTGCAGGTTTGTGTAGATATATGTAGATAGATATATCACATTCCCCTGTACTCTCCACGGGAATCACATCCCTGATAATGAGAGGGCTGCAAATTGAGATTTACCAAATTATGAGCTAATTTGGGATAATGTGCATTTCCATCACTCAAACACTATTAAGCAGTGGTTTGTGACTCATGACCAGATGCTGGTACTGATGAAGTTTCTCTCTTCTCTCTCTTCACCCTATTTATTATTCCATAACCCAGTTGAGGAGTTCTAGTCTGTATGGAGGTGGAAGGATATGATTGCCAGCCACATACTCAGATGACCCCGCTGGCTGTTATGGATGCAGCAGGGGAGGACATCACAGCAGGGGTATGTGGTGGCTGGAGAAGACATCACAAAACATTTTTCTGCACTACATTACAGAGGGGGAATCTACAGAGTCTATCAGCTCAACAGACAGGAATGTCAGGAGCTACAGAATGGCTGAAAGATTAGAATTTCCCAAACAGCAAAGCTCCAAAGTTTGGCTCTGGTTATTGATGATGTATACATTTCTGATTTGTTTTTTGTTTATTTATTTATTTATTTTTTAGCTATGGGGTTTTGTGTCTTGTGTTTTGTGATTACTGTACAGCAGATAAATTCATGAATCCTGTCCAGTCTCTTGCACTATGTGGTATTGATATATACCACACAGAAAAACTGCACCCTTTTCAGTCACTGCTATCAAGAAAATATTTACAGAATATACTGATATATGATAACATATTTGGATATGTTATTTTGGATATATGGATTTTGAATAAGTTGTGTAAGGCATTTACTAGTAATCCATTATACTGTTGTACTGTGTTATGAATTGTTTGAAGAAATACACTTAGTGAGTAAGACAAACTACATAGTGTCAGTACCAAATCAGATCAGGTTTATTGCCATTTAACATGAATACGGGCTGGGTGTTGGGAAAGGAGGACCTGTAACAGATGCTAACAAAGATAGTGTGCAGTGGAACTCTGTTGTCCCAGTTCCAATTATAAATTGCTGACATCCTGCCTTCCAGGAACTCACTTCAAGCAGTAACAGCCCTATAGACTGTATAGACAAAGGTAATGGGTTTAAATTGTCAAATTTCTGAACTCTCTATTCAGTCTCTCTAAGGGAACTCCTCAGGTGATTGGAATCAAAATGAGTGAGTGAGGCCAATATACAATGATCCAATTTCAGGGATATTATATATGATGACACCAATAGATCCAAGATGGTGACATGCATGGTCGCAGCAGCTCACAGCTCTTCTTTTTAGTGCTTTTTTTTCTTCTTTTCTTGTTTGTTTGTGCACTGTTGGTTCTGCATACACTAATTACAGTCACCAGAACCTTTTGGACATCAGGGAGCAGAACCAATTATCTATTTCCAGTGACTTTCTTTACATGCATAACATCCCAGATGACATAACGAGACAACCGGGCTCTCTGTGAATTGCGGCGCAGATGGAAAAGGGATACGAATCAGGCTGTATGTCCATTGCTATGCTCAGGCTAAGGGAACAATGACACAAGCCACCTCTACTGAGCCAGTGCATTAAATGGTGCATAAAATGGATGACCTGGAATTACAACTTTCAGTAAATTGTACAGTAATTTGCAGTAAGTATGTTCATGACTGTTATGTTTTGATTATTTCTGAAACTTAGCTTCACCCAGGCCTGGGTGAAGCAGGTTGCACTCTGTTACACTGGGACAGTACTGGAGACTTTGCGGAGGAGAGGGGGGGCTCTGTATTTTATGTGCGTGAGAACTGGTGTAACAACTGGACAATTAAAGACAAATGCTGTTCCCCAGATCTCAAGTACATGTCGGTAAGATGCCGGCCTTTCTTCCAAAAAAGAGAGCTAATGAAAGTCATTCCACTCAGTGCCAATTTAACACCATAAATGAACAGCAGCACATTCACCCCAACAGTGTTCACATAATTGAGACATTAATTATGCCAACTTGAAGACTGTATTCCTGAATTTTTACCAACATGTCAAGTTTTCTACTAGAGGGGAGAACACTCTGGATTATGTTTCCTCCAACATCAAGCACAGAGCCAAACAACTCCCTCATCTCGGACAGTGAAATCATCTCTGCCTCCTGTTCTCCCCAGCTTACACACCTCTCAGACTGGGACTTATTTGAACACAAGGAGCTGGAAACATTCACAGAAAAAGTAATGGACTATATCAAGTTCTGTATTGGAAATGTGACTGTGGACAAAATCATCAGGGTTTTTCCCAAACCAGACACTCCCACACAATGCTGCTTTCAGGTCAGGTGACAGAGCTCTGTGCAGGGCTGCTCTATTCTGATTTATAATCTAACCTCCCAAACCCCTGGATTTCTTACCCACCTATTGTACAATATTCAATATTATTGTCATCACTGTTTAATTCCATTACTGTGCAATATTTGTATATTGTGAATACCATTACTCTCACTGTCCAATACTACTATGCAATAATCTAATAATGTGCAATAACTCTATATGATGCCATATCCATTATCTTTTGTAATTGTATATAGAACCTCAAACCTATACATTTGCACTATTTTTTATTTATTTATTTATATTAATTATTTATTTATTGAATGGTACATGTTTGCAGTGTGAAAGTGGCTTTCTATCTAATTGTACATGTGTATAGTGACAATAAAAGTATTCTATTCTATTCTATTCTATTCTATTCTATGTCTGAAAGTGCATGGTGCAAAATATTTTAATGTGGGTGAAGGTGTGATGTGGTTTGTCCATACAGTTCCTGAGTAGTGCTGACTGAGCATTGGAATATAACAAATTTATAGTAACACAGGACACTAAAAACTGAAAGCCTCAACATAACACATATTCCATTATTCTCTGAATGAAGCCATGAATGAACTCTGGGGAAGTCCCATCTGAAGTGGACTGTGCATAATAAATTAAGCATGGAAAAAGACAATTCTTGACTACCTGCACAGATAAAAGACATGCATGTATATTTCTTCAATAAAATAATGCAACCTGGGAAATGCATGCGAGTTTAGGTATTTTAAGCAATTTCAGAGTTTCAGCTTTCTGCAATCAAATGAATTACTTTCTAGAGCCCTTTTTTCCTTCCCAAAAAGTAGTGGGGGTGGTAAGTATAACTATTATTTGTTCTTTTAAATTCCATAAACTGATTTTGAAAGCATGCTATTAGTTTTTGAATTGCATAGAAAAGAAAACAAAGTTTGAAGCATTTTATTGATCTCAAAGTAAATTGCAAAATAAACCTAAACTTCTTATAAATTCTGTTTAAAAAAAAAAATCAACAACAACAAAAAACAAACATATTCATTGTCAGGGCATAGGCTGAGCTTACTGACAGTGCTTGGCTGAGAGCATTTTGCAAGTGTGTGATGTGGAAAATTCCTTATTTAATTACATTGAGTGTATCATTGCCACTGGGTAGCTGTATAATTTCATTTTGAACTGAACAACACATCATAGCATTACATTTCTTTAGTAAAGGGATTGTGCCTATTGTTAATATGTACCTTCCACATAAAACTGTCAATTTATTCAGGTAATAAACATTTCTATTTAATGTGCAATAGAATATATTCACTGAGTATTGTAAGTTGTTCTTTGATGTATATATAATAAGTATTTAAGGTTGGTTGGTGCAAATAAAACAAAAACAACAACTTACCTGTGCTTTTGCGAGCCTCTTTACAGCCCTCATATTTTACCCTAGAATGAACAGGCTATCTGGTCAAACAGAAGAGCACAGTGAGATGGATTGGAACACTCTGGAGCAGCTGCACATGACCCTAAGGTCACCATTCTTAACAGCAAGTGCTGGACAGAGGGGTATATATCTCCCCAGCATTATTCTGTGGATCCATCAAATAAAATCCAATGTATTTGTGTAGCACTTTTTACAAGTGATGTGTCACAGAACAGCTTGACAGAAATAAAAAAATATGATCAACTATACACAAAACAAAGCATAAACACATAACCCCCAGTGAACAAGCCAAAGGATGACAGTGGGAAGAAAAAGCACCTTTTGTGGAACCAGGCTCGCAAGGTGGGACCCATCCTCCTCTAGTCAAATTACTCATATACTCATATTGATAAGGGGAATGATAGTTTGATGGTGGTCATAATAATAGTTACCATATCATCTAATTAGCGTTTGTGTAAATTTCTTCATAGTTGGTTATGGCAGGTGGGCAACTAGTTTAAGTTTAGTAGCCAAAAGGTGGGTAGCCAATGTCAAGGGGTCGCAGGGGAGCACTGGGTCAATCTCAGATGGGTGACAGAGGAGCTTGAGGTCAGCCTCTGAAGGGGTGGCAGGGGTGTTCAAGGTTAGGCTTCTGTCAGCCTGGGTCAGTGGGTCATCATTGACTTGGGAAAGGTAGAGATGTACTGGTGTTTACATTTATGGAGAGTAAATGTGTGGCGAGTGACTTCCGAAACATTGGCATCCAACCACACCATCACAAACTTGGGTGACTGCATGAAGAAGTCAAATAACAGCTCCAACATCCTAGTTTATCTTAATTCCCTATGTCCATGAACCCCTTTAACTAAGGTGTAGACATTAATTACCAAAAGTTACACTGAACAAGTGAGTTTTCAGCCTAGATTTGAAGATTGTGACTGTGTCTGAGGCCCAAATATTATCTAGAAGATTATTCCAGAGCTGGGGGGCTTTCTAAGAAAAGGCTATTTCCTCTGCTAAAATCATCTGAATTCTGGGAGCTAGTAGAAAGCCTGCACCCTGTGACCTGATTACTTGTGATGGCTCAAAATGGGAAATTAGATCTCACAGGTACTCAGGGGTGAGGCGGAAGCCAGTGCAGTGCAGATAAGATTGGACTGATATGGTCAATTTTCTAGTTTTACTTATGATACTAGGAATTTTTGCTGCTGAACCAGATGTAACAGAGAAATCAGTCAGATTTAACATTGTCTGACAATTTATTTTTGGTAGTGATGAGTGATGAGTGCTCAGCAGCAATATTGTATTCTATAAAGTCTAATACTTTTATTTTGAAGTGGGAATTTTAAGAAATAATTGAGAACTAATCCATCCCTGAATTTGTACCTGAATGCAATTAGATCCTCAAGCAATGTTTCCAACATCTAGCATAAAGCCTTCCCAGAAGAATAAAGGCTGTTAATGCTTTTCAGCAGTTTTTCTAAAATCCAGGCTCAATACCCTGATTTTCTCAAGAAGTGCTGGATAACTGAATGTCTACCAATTCTATTTTCCTTCCAACATCTAGACAAGAACATTCAAGAACCTTAATTAGTCTGTTGGTCCTCCCCACATTGGTCTTATGAGATGATGTCATTTGATGATGGCATTCTCTGAAAGAAATAGTAGGTAATATTCAAGAAACCAGTAAAGAATGTATTTCAATAATTTTCTGGAAATCTTGCATGACAAACTTCACAAAGATGCCAGTAGCTTCCAATTATATCTAGATTCCTGTCCCAACATGAAGCACATCTTTATAACATAGATCTTTCCCTCAAAGATCCTACTTTGTTCAAACACTAAGTGAGTATAACAGACTCCACACATGTGCAAACAGGTACACATGCAGAGTCCAGAGAGCAATATTTTCGGCACCCTTGGACAAAATTTCTGTTACTCAGATAAGATAAGTTCAAGGTGAATTGATTTTCAAAAGGCATAAAGTTAAGATTAAATATTTATTTTTAAAAATATTATTTATTTATGTGTATTTTTGTACAAATGTAGTGCAACTGAGCACAATGCAAATTTCAGATTTCCTGACTATGAAGCTAAAATCCATGAACCACAATGAAAGAGAAAACAGGTTGCCTTTGTTGACATACAAACAAACAAACCAAAAAAAAAAAAAAAAATTATTTTTAAAATGATTTTTCATGACCCAAAAAGTAATAACACCAGGGATATTCCAGAAATGGACCCATTGTAACCCCTTAAATAACAGAAAGTGTTAATATGATTATTATTAAGTGATTTGAGCTAAACAACAACAAAAAAGTCCTTAGTTTATATATAGTTACCTCTATATTTGGATATATAAGTTGTCATATATGTCCTTACATGTGATGCTACAATTTATGTATTTTGACATATATGTAGAATATATTATATGCTATATATATATATATATATATATATATATATATATATATATATCTGTCTCTTATACACATCTTAGGAAGACAAGCACCTGTCTATATTTTATACATTTTTTTTTTTTTGTATGGCCTCCTCAAAAGATAAAGTGACTCTCTCCTTATGTCATCAGATAATTTGATGTACTAATTACCATCAAAATGGAAAGATCATTCAGAACTTAATAACAAAATTGTTTTAGAGATAAATGACCCCTCTCTGCCTTTAGCATTTCCTTCTCCCTAAGAGTCTCAGTAAAGCGATGTATTATTCTCCTAATACGGAACATGCTCTTGGTTCAAGTACACTGCCTTAACGCATTTCACTGTCGATCAAGTACCATTAGACTGTTGATTAACTAATTGGTTATTTTGCCCTTCAGGCGATAGGGTGCAAGGCCACTCTACCAGCGCCATTACTCCAGCTTCAGGATCATCTGCTTCATTAGACTGGAGATGGAGGCCAGAAATTAAAAGTGCTGTTTTTCTTCAATCATGACTACTGTGCTGGAGTTGCTGGAAGTTAAATGGAAGCAAGATTGCCTAATTAAGAAGCTGATGAAACAGAATGACAGACAGAGGGTGTTTGCAAGCCGTCATTAGTTCGTCTCTGATTACCTCTTGGCTCATGGTTTATTTAATCACAAACGGTGATGCTTACTTAGCCGAAGAGATTGTACTGCATCACTGGACTAGGATGTTAAAAAAACGCACAGAAGGAAAACTGCTCTCTCTCCTCCACACAAACACAAACTCATATTACATAAACTCAGCTGTCTAACACACAAAGACAGTAGGCATGGACATCTAACTATGCAGGATAAAAGCATATATATATATATATATATATATATATATATATATATATAAAAAACATCCTAGCATCATACTGCTGTTGTATACTGACATTTAGTTGTGAGGTGTGGTGACCCACCAAACATTGGACTTATGGATGTGCAGTTCTTGTCTCTATAGCATCTATCGGTCCAAGACCAATTCTGGACTTCCTGATATGCAAACTAAGTCAGCTATTTGGACATCTAACATGAACCCACTTCGACAACAATATGCCATTAAACTTTTGAATGTTGTATGTAGTGTATATACAGTCCTCTCTGTCTTTTTGTGTGTGCATATACAGTCTGCTGTTTCTTGTTTGCTTTTTTGCCTTTAGCACTATGAAGAGTATCACTCCTTTGTTGATTTTTTTCTCGTTTATGACCTGTTTTCTGTTTGACCGACTCTGCCCAGCCCTGCTTGTTTACTCCCCGGTTTTGGACTTCTGTCTGTTTCTTGAACTACATGTATTACTTTGCCCTTTGGTTACTAATTGCTACTGCTGGTTTTAGATCTGGACTGTGGTTTAGATCTTGTTTGTTCTTCTGTTTAAAGTATGCTGCAGATGGGATGGGTGAAGGTGGCAGAAATAAATCTACTTAAAGATTTTGAAAGAATTTGAAACAGTTGTTTGAAACGCTCCCGTTAGCTGTGGAGTTAATTGAGTTCCTGTTACTGGTACAGTGGGGTTTTGAATTGTTATGTTCAACATTGTTACATATATCACTTTAAAAATGAGGTAAGCATATTATGTACCATTTCAAATAAAGGATTTTGATATCCTATTGTATTTTTCATTTAATCCACACATTAGTAAAGTGTTGTAACTGTTAGTCAGTAAACTGTTTAACTATTCTAAAATTAATAACAGGTCAATTTGAGATATTGACAGTCCACTGACCTCCAAGTTGCTTAGTATGTTGGACTTCGGTTTTGATGGATATATAATTGTCATTTCCAACCATTATTCAACATCTAACATTGGAGCTCAATGAAAACCTGACATTGTTTTCTGACAAATATCTGACCTTGATTTTCAAACTAAATTCACTGTCTATAGCTGGAGCTTGATGTCAAGGCAATGTCTGACGTCAAACCAATTTTCATATCCAAATACATTTCAAAGACAATATGAATGACTCCAATGAAAACATTAATACAGCAACAATAATATCTATATGGTCCATGATGGAAATCTGAAACAGAGAAGTGTGGAGTAGATCTCACAAGAAGCCCATTGAAAATAAATCAGTAGTCTGGTTTGGCAGAGAGGTCATTTTCTGTGGCTGTAAAAGGGAAAGAAGTATTGAAAAAATGGAATGAAAATAAAATCTTTCATGGATACCAGAATGATACAGATGATGATTCACTGTCTCTCAGACAAAAGGCACCACTTTCAGCAAAGAGCATCTACCCCTGCCATAAAATCCTCAAAGTAAAGCTGACCTGCAGTCTCTAAGGCAGAGCAAAGGGCATCACTAATGTCAGGAACTGGTGGCAACTTTATAAAGCTCGGTTAAAAAGGTTTCTGAATTGAAACCATTGTAGCCTTTTCTAAGGGGTATGGTGACATATGTTCTCTCACAAAATCATGAATTTTAGATAAAATAGACATAATGGTAATTGGTGTGTTGAAACAATTAACACTCCCAGTGAGCCACCACACCATGTAGTAAACTGGTGTTTGAGTCCCAGTCTGGGCAACTATGCTGGGCTACACTAATATATATTTTACACTGTAAAAATGAGTAACATTGTAAGTCACTCTGGAAAAGAGCATCAGCTAAATGCCATAAATGTTAAAATCTATCATAAATATATTGACTGCTTATAGAATACTGTACATCAGTGCGTTTCTCACACAGCTCCGGGGTCCTGGGGTTGTGGGTTCGATCCCTGTTCAGGTCTCCCTCTGTATGGAGTTTGGTGTCCATGTGGATTTCTTCGGGTAGTCTGGTTTCCTCCTGCCTCCCAAAAATGCACATGGTAGGTGAATTGTCAATGCTAAATTGGCCCCTGGGTGTGAGTGTGTGTTTGTAGTACCCTGCGATAGACTAGCACCCTTTTCAGGGGGTATTCCTGCCCTGCGACTCTACACTTTGCAGGTGGCTTCATAACCTAGGATCAGAATAACTGACAGACATGAAAAATATTATTACAGCAAGACAAACCCTATCTACTGTCTGTCATCAACTTCCAGCGAATAATACCTCTTGATTAAATCCACATGCTTCCAGTTGAATTAAATTCCAGTTTCAGTGCCATAGCAGTGCATGTTTACTGCCCTGTCAATGTATATGGTTGATCTGCATGCAGCTGGCTTCTGATCAGTGAGAGGGGGCTGATATGTAACTGACCCAGATACTGAGTTACAGAGGAAAGTGAGAAGAGAGAAGCAGTTTGCTCCATAGATCTCCATACCTAGATGCCATGTTGCGATGGGGTGATATGTCTGTATGTGTGTCATGTTGGAATAGTCAATATTTACTTTCAAATAAATCCACATGTACTGAAATATGATGAATTACCATGATTAAAGTATCCATTTTGTCCTTATTACAATTTGATTTTGTTTGATTTTTTTTAAATATAATATTCAGATTAATCTCTCAGTAGCTATCATTTCTTTTTACTAACTGTAATGCTGCTGGTAGAGAAGTACTGCTAATAGAATAGGACTCTTTAGAGCAGATAAACATAATGCAAGGCAAAGGCTATAGGAGTATAAAGGCCCCCAGCATTGAATGATGGTGCTCTATCCAATACTTTGGGTATTTGGATATTTGACTAGGGGAGTTTATTATGAGGTGGTGTGGTGATTATTCAACATTCTGACCTTATTAATGTTTGTCTTGTTTCTCAATGTTCAAAAATCTAGCAGAAAATCTTCCCTAGACAGTAGAGAAGGTTATTCCAACAAATGCAGAACAAACATGTTTTAATACTCTTGATTTTGGAACAACAAAGAATAAGCAGATGTCCTGATACGTTTGTCTGACCATGTACATTAGCTGTTGAACAAGATTGTAATAATAGAAGGTCTTGTGGTCTAGAAGATTGTGCTCTGTTTTTATGCAATGCTTTTTTGAAAAAAATGATAAACACTATCAATATAATAACTGTCCCTCTGCTTTTTCTGGACTGTGGAATAAGCATGATATGTATGTGATGCATTCTGCATTGAATGTTGATATTATTTCTGCCAGAATCTCTGTCCACTGTGGGTGGTAATGCCTTCTATGACTTATTCCCGGTACACACCCGACACTGTGGATCAAGGAATGTTAAATGCCTACACAACTTCAGAAATGAAAAGTCCCTTCCATCTAGCACCCACTATCACACCTCACTTGTACTCGCATAATTCAAATTGCCTTGCCATGACCATGCCAATTTAGGTGTAGGTATCCCTATCCGCTGCCTGAGGTACTCAAATTTACTTCATAACTAATTTGTACTGATATCCAATGGTTATTAGTATTAGTACTAAGTATTAGTATTAATAAGTATTAGTACTTATCAGTACAGATTACTATACCTCGCCCCAAATGTCAGGTCACAAGGCTGTTATTGTTTTATTCTTCCTGGTCTGCCTTAGATCACAGTGATATAACATCTTTGATGTTATATAACCAGCAATATGGTAAACATTACATTGTTTTATCTCATATAATAATGGGAAAGCTGTTTCAGTGCTTTTTGGTGTTCTAGTAGATATGCTCATTCCACTTAGAGAGTAAGAGCATCATAGGCCTTGCTAAACGCCTGTCCATTACAGACATCTTTGCAGCTGCAGCATCACAACAAAGTGTCGTTTTACAGTTAAGAATGAACTGGCTCATCAGAGAAGCTGACTGCAGTCTGTTAAGCTTTGACCTGCTCTAACAATGTGTTTTTTTCATTCTATCAGTTTTTTCCTTTTATATTTTATTTGTGCTATGACATCTGCTTGTCACTATAAAAACAGCAATTTTGTAAACAAAATGATCTGAAATTTTGCTTCATTCCATTTTGTAATGTTTTACTGATGAGCCAAAAATTCCCAAGCCATCCCTTGAGGTAATCAATTTATGTAAAGCAATTACTGCTATTCCATGACTTTTGGCATGCCAGTGTATAATAAGCATTTCTGTTGGTCTATTGGTCAATGTGAAATGCAGCTGCTATTTTCAAATCATGTCACAATTAAAGTTAATATTCGTAACTCACCCATAATAATACTGGACTAAAGCCTATCCTAAAGTGTAATTGCATGATACAGCCAATATGCAGAACAAAGCGTAATATTTATCAGTACTTTATATGGTAAAGCTATATCCTACTTATAAGAGAGAGAGAGAGAGAGAGAGAGAGAGAGAGAGAGAGAGAGAGAGACAGAGAGAGGTGCACAGTAGATAAATAGACCTATATATCAGTCTATCCATATATAGATCTAGAGCAATAGGGAGTTGCACAACAGATAAATAGATCTGTTTATCTGTCTATTAATATATAGATCTAAATGGATAAGTATATAAATAAACAGATCTATTTATATGTCTATCTATAGACCTAGAGAAATAGGTCTTGAACAGTAGGTGAATAGACTTATGTATATGTATATGTATAGATCTAAGTCTATAGGGGATTGCACAGTAGATAAATAGATCTATGTATCTGTCTATGGATCTATAGCTGTGGGTAAACAGACATATAGAGATGTTTGTTTGAAACAAGGTTCGGAATCCTTTCTTTACATTCATGAATTTGGAAAATAAAAAGCAAGAGGTGAAGATCATTTAAACAGACGCCCCACCCGTCTGAGGTCTGACCAGCGGGCTGTGCGGTCAGCGCGCAGCAGGGCAGCGCGAGGAGCGGGTGGCAGTGACGTCACCGAGTCGCACTTCACTCGGAGAGAGGAGCGCGCGCACCCACCAAGTCCACTGCGCGGCCAGACGCGCGGCGTTACCCGACAGCCCGCTGGTGCATGGAGCCGAAGACTGAGTTCACTGGTGTTGCGCACTGGTTCGACCCTAATGCTTCACAGGGGTGAGTGCTGCCCTGCTCTGCTTATGAACGGACTGTTTATGACCTAAAGCTATGATGTGAACTTGTGTCTCTTGTTTTTGTTTCAGTTCTCGTGATGCGCAAAACTACACCCTCTGGACTCCACACCTCCCCAGATTCAGGAGGAACCTCTGCGAGGACGCAGCGGCTGTCTCTGAAGTGAAGAAGTGACGGAAACATCTGGACGCACGCTGTGGTTGTTCTGCTCCAGTATGGAGAACATTTCCAGCCCCCAGTGCAACTTTTACTCCTACAGTTCAGCCAACCGGAGCGATGTGAACTGCACGAGCCCGGCGGACTCTTCATTTTACGCGGACCTCTACGTGGTTCTCCCGGTCATTTACTCCGTGATCTGCGCCGTGGGCTTGACCGGCAACACGGCGGTCATTTATGTGATCTTGAAAGCGCCGAAGATGAAGACGGTCACCAACATGTTCATTCTGAACTTGGCCATCGCCGACGACCTCTTCACCCTGGTCCTGCCCATCAACATCGCCGAGCACCTCCTGCACTGCTGGCCCTTCGGCGAAGTGCTGTGCAAGATCATTCTGAGCATCGACCACTACAACATCTTCTCCAGCATCTACTTCTTGACCGTGATGAGCGTGGACCGCTACCTGGTGGTGTTATCCACTGTGCGCTCCAAGCGCATGCCCTACCGCACGTACAGGGCGGCCAAGATCGTCAGCCTGTGCGTGTGGGTCCTGGTCATCCTGATCGTGGTGCCCTTCACGGTGTTCGCGGAGGTGTACACCAACCCGGACGACTCTGAGCGCAAGAGCTGCGTGCTGAGCTTCCCCAGTCCGGAGGGCTCGTGGTTCAAGGCGTCCCGGATTTACACCCTCATCCTGGGATTCGCCATCCCCGTGTCCACCATCTGCATCCTCTACACCATGATGTTGTACAAGCTGCGCAACATGAGACTCAACACCAACGCCAAGGCGCTGGACAAAGCCAAGAAAAAGGTGACCATCATGGTATTCATCGTGCTGGCCGTGTGCTTGTTCTGCTGGACGCCCTTCCATCTCAGCACAATCGTGGCTCTGACCACGGACCTGAGAAGCACGCCGCTCGTCATTGGGATCTCCTACTTCATCACCAGCCTGAGCTATGCCAACTCCTGCCTCAACCCGTTCCTCTACGCCTTCCTGGACGACAGCTTCAGGAAGGCATTTAAGAAGATGTTAGAATGTAGGACTGCTTGAGAGAAACTCCACAACTCCACAGTGGACTGGATCTGGAACTGTTTCTCTGACCTGTCTCTGAAGATCAGGTTCTCTCAGCTTCGGAGAAATACTAGAATGTGGGAGATGAAACGTGAGCATTTGTCTCCCTCTTGTGTTAGAGAAGTTCAGCTCTCTTCTAGCTTTAGAGTTATTTTCTTTGAATCCATTTATTTTACACTGCTACACTTCTAAAAGCTGCCAGAATGCTTCTCTGGAGAGATGCTACCTTCTACAGTCCAAGCAATGTGTGTATTCCCTAGGGGGCAATAAGGGGCTTGGATCTATTAAAATGGTTATGTATAGCATTTTATTAAATATGTGCAACCATTTGTAAGCAGAGTTTATTCAAGTATACTAAAGAGACCTTAAAGAACCATTATGTTGAGTGTTAGCAAAATGGGTTCTTAGCTTCATAAGTATACTGGAACCCTTTTATTCTTTTACTTGTAAAAGGTTCTTTAATGTATAGAATTAATTAATGCATTCAAAATGTTCTTTGATGTGTCATGGTTCTATATAGAAGAAAGGGTTTACTTGATCTGGATTTGATCTGGATTACTATTGAGGAACTGTTTTATGTTCAAAAATGACCAATTTCAATTGGTCAAAACAATTTTGGTCATAAGAAAATTCCATTTCAAGTGAAAGTCAAATAAACTGCACTGAAATGTTTCATCTTAGTTTTACCATCAGTATAATTGTATGTTGAGGTAACTGTTTCTGATTGAATCTAATTCAATAGAAATGTGTTATTATTAAACTGAATTAAATGTCTGAATGCACATCTGTTTTCTTGTCAAATGAGGAAGAACCACTTTTGCCCCTA
The DNA here is from genome assembly GCA_034509495.1 of Acestrorhynchus altus. Taxonomy (NCBI): domain Eukaryota; kingdom Metazoa; phylum Chordata; class Actinopteri; order Characiformes; family Acestrorhynchidae; genus Acestrorhynchus; species Acestrorhynchus altus. The sequence goes on from CM067518.1 coordinate 13,373,646, forward strand.
AATAACCTTTCAATGGATGAGATATAGGAACCTTTCCAGTTCATGGTTCTTTAACGAATGTGTGAACTTAAAGGAACATCCACATAATGTGCACACTATAATGTGCAGGATTTCTTATGGGAAGTATCTTGTTTCTGTGGTGTCACTCTTAAAAAACATTTATGGCACTAGGGCTGCACAATTTGTTCCTCCATCATTCTCATCACAATGTGGGCTTACGCAATAGACACACTGCAGAATGTGAAATGTTACATAAGGCAAATTAAATTGATACAAAAGAAACATTTGCATTATTTTTCCATGACACACATACAAAAGGCAGGTTATATCTGTCCAAAATTGTTTATTTTACTCCAGTCCTCAATACTTTGAGGGCATTATCATATCATGACATGTTCTTCTTGAAAAATTGCAACACACACACACACACACACACACACACACACACACACACACACAGAAGAACAAAATATTGCCTTTTTTCCACAAATGTTGTGCAGCCCTTTCTGGCACCTTTATAATGAAGTGTTTATGCTTCTGAAAAATATTGCATCATCATGGTTCATTATTGGCCATTTCTGAACCTGTACTCTTTCTCAGTGTTGTCTCCATTCTTCTGTTTGTTTGAAGAAGTGTTCACATATGTATATACTGTACAGGCCTGCATTTGTCAAAAAAACATAATTTGCTACCGATTGCCATCTGAAACTGAAACAATGCTGCTTGGAATTGCCTTGTGGGAATCAATGCAGTGTAACAGTGTAATGAATGCAACAAAACTATCAAAATACTTGAAAAATCTGGAATGGCAAGAACACTTTTTTTGTGCCAGATGTGACAAGTGAGGGATTAATATTTCATCCCCTGAAGCAAACAGAACATGGCTTTGAATCTTTAGTAAATAAAGTTAGTTGAATAATTTGGTTTCACATGCTTTAATTCTGATTAATGATTCTAAAAATGTATATTCTACACTCATACTCACACTTTAAACACCTATGTCTGCTTCATAATACAGTAAATACTTTAAAAGTCATTGCCATTTTTGTTTTCAAGAGAAATAATGTTAAGAATACCAGTTTTATAAATGTACAACATTTTAGTGCTTATATGGTGAATAACGTGTATTTATTCACCACTATTCTATACATATCATAGCGTAAAACTACATTCTTACAGCTACACTCTTCAACCTAAATGGTTCTTTACCTGATTAAAGGGTTTTTCTCATTGGTGGAAACTCTCTGTAGATGGTTCTTAGCCCATTGCAATGGACATTGTGTGTTTTCTTCTTTTTTATGTTTTCTTTCACATAACACCAAACAAGATCTACTGTCAGTCAGAATAGACATTTACCAGCAATTTAACATTTTCAGAACCAATGAAGTAAGTCATGGCACTGCTGCAGACATGGAGGCAGATGTGCCTATACACTCACTGAGTACTTTTGAAGAGAACACTACCTTAAAACTCAACTAAAGTTTTCATATAACCACGTGGACAAAAGCCCTCTGGAAAAGTGCATTTAATGTCAAATGAGTAGAATGAAAGTTAGGTTGCATCCCCAGAACTTTTAAGCATGGTGTTTGTAGCATCATGTTCTGGGGTTGTTTTGCTGCCAGTGAATCTTTGTGCATTGAACAAAGTGGATAGAATATTTAACTAGAGCACTTCCTCTGAATTTTACAGCATAGTTTCAAACCCTGAGCTAGATTACTGAAACTTGGATATTCTAACAGGGCAATGACTCAAAACACACAGCAAAGCTGGGTGTGCAATGGATAAAGCAAGTGAAAATTAAACTTTAGGAAAGGCCTTCCCAAAGCCTTGACCTTAACTAAACTAATTTTGTCAGGAAGTGTGGAGGAATATCCAACCAGAAGTCTGGCAGAAACCTACTGATTGCTAACAGAAGTAGCCCAAAATATTAGGAGCTACAAACCCAATTCCAATGAACTTGGGACATTGTGTAAAACAAAAATAAAAACAGAATACAATGATTTGGAAATCCCTTTCAACCAATATTCAATTGAATACACTAGAAAGACAAGATATTTTGTGTTCAAATGGATAAACTTTATTGTTTTTTGCAAATATTCAGTCATTATGAATTTGATGCAATGTTGGGACAGGGGTAAAAAAAGTTTAAGAATGCTCAAAGACAGCTGTTTGAAACATTCCACAGGTGAACAGGTTAATTGGAAACATGTGAGTGTCATTACTGGGTATAAAGGGAGCATCCCCAAAAGGCTCAGTTGTTCACAAGCAAGGATGGGGTGAGGTTCACCACTTTGTGAATAACTGCACGAGCAAATAGTCCAGCAGTTTAAGATGTGCAATTGTGAGGAATTTAGGAATTTCATCATCTAGTCCATAACATCATCAAAAGATTCAGAGAATCTGGAGAAATCTTTGCAAGTAAATAGCAAGGCCAATAACCAACATTGAAGGCACATGACCTTCGATCCTTCGAAAACTGACATCCTTCTGTAATGGATATTACCACGTGGGCACAGGAATACATCAAAAAACCATTGTCAGTGAACACAGTTTGTCGCTCAATCTACAAGTGAAAGTTAAAACTACCATGCAAAGAGAAAGCCATAAATCAACAACATCCAGAAATGCTTCTTTGAGCCCAAGTTCATGTGAGATGGACTACTGCAAACTGTAAAAGTGTCCTGAGGTCTGATGAGTCCACATTTCATATTGTTTTTGAAAATCATGAATGTCGTGTCCTCTGTGCCACAGACAAAATGGACTAACTGGATTGTCATGAGTGTAAAGTTCAAAAGCCAGCACGTCTTATAGTATGGGGGTGTGTTAGTGCCCATGGCATGGGTAACTTGCACTTCTATGAAGGCACCATTAATGTGGAAAGGTAAATGCACGTTTTGGAATAACATATGCTTCCATCCAAGCAATGTCTTTTACAGGGACATGCCTGCTCGTTTCAGCAAGACAATGCCAAGCCACATTCTGCATGTGTTACAACAGTGTGGCATCAGAGTAAAATAGTTTGGGTACTAGACTGGCCTGACTGCAGTCCAGACCTGTCTCCCACTGAAAATGTGTGGTGCATTATGAAGCACAAAATATGCAAATGGAGACCCTGAACTGTTCAGCAAAGAATGTACATCAAGCAAGAACGGGAAAGAACTCCATCTACAAAGCTCCAACAATTAGTATCCTCAGTTCCCAAACACTTACTGAGTGTTGTTAAAAGGAAAGGTGATGTAATACAGTTAAGTGTATCTTTCTGAACATGAAAGCTTTTGTCTTTTTAGTCAAAATATATTCAACTGAATATAGGTTGAAAAGTATTTGCAAATTAGACAATGATTTAGACAAAGTCCCAGCTTCATTGGAATTGGGGTTTTATATTTACACTTTATATGTATAATTTAATCTACACTCAAATACATTTATGTATAATTTTCATACTGGGTTGATTTCAGAATCCCACAATAATGTAAAGATTGACCCACACAATTAATTAAGGATGAAACTGGTTTATTGTGAGAAAAAAGGAGTTTTGCATTTTTTTCATTTGCAAAGATGAAATATACAGACCTAATGAAGCCACAGTTTGGCTTCTAATTATGAATCATTAATCAATTTCTGGATAAAAGTGTGCTGGGAATCTGAAGGAAATGCCTGTTTAATCAATTGTGAGGAAATGGAAGCTGTGTAACCCCATTCAGGCACGAGAAATAACAGAACTAGAAAATAACATCAGAGCAAGAGAGAATTTTGTGAGGGAAGCTGCTGAGAGGCCAACAATCACTGTGAAGGACCAAATCAGTGAGACTGGAATGAACCTGCATTAGGCACCAATATCAAGAGCTCTGCAATGGTGCCTAGAGAGAAGCCAGATCTGAAGGAAAAAAACATCAGAGTACACCTGGTGTTTCTCAGAAAATATCAGAGAGACCCAGGTAAACTCTGGAATTAAAGTTTTGTGGCTACATGAAATAAAGCTGGACTCTACTGAAAATATGTGTAGTGTAGCCTGTAGTATACATGTGTACACTTGCATCTGCTAATATTTAACTAAATTTTCATTATTACAATAAGTGGGTTATATCAGCATTGAGCATTTATGCAAAGATTTCCTATCTAATATGAAACAGTTATAAATATTACAGATGTCTTGAAGTAAAATTGTATTACTCCACATCCCTATTTAAAACTAATCCTGTCTGAATAGGATTAAAGTTGGATATTCAACCTTATGAACACTGTACAAACTCTTAAGCATGGTGTTGGTAGCATCATGCTCTGGGGCTGTTTTGTTGTCAGTGGATTTGGTACTTAGACACCTAAATACAGTTAAACTGACTGCAGTTTTATTGTCCAAAATCAACACATCATAAAATGTTAAGCATTTAAATTCTCAGGTTCCCAAACAAACAGCAAATTTGACAAATAGTGAGAATATTGTAAAATGTTGTCATTCATCACAAACAGCTGAAAATCTATTTGCTGTGCATCCACCAGGGGAAAAGGAAGATGTCCACATTCCTTAGTGATTCAAGTATAGGCGGTTTAGTCAGAGCCTAGTCAGAAATGGCCAAGATCATTTTGGTGTTGTGCAAAAGTACACATTAACTACAAAAATGGGTAGAAGAAGTCATTGGTTACAAAAGAAGTACAAATCCATGTCATCCAGCAATTAAGTAAACTGTGTCTGGGCTATAGACAAAGCAGACAAACAGAGCATCCAAGCAGGGAAAACTCACCAGGGAAAGCTTCTTTCTCTTGATGACTGGGTTAGACTCCAGGAAGATCAAGCAGAAGGATTCTGTGGCAGCCAAGTCCAGGATTCAACACACTGGCAATGGCACTTTGTATCAACCAGTGAGCTAGATGTCTTGTCCTCACACTTTCAACAGAGAGTGAAGAAAAAGTGAACATATGGCTGTCACGGGTGCATTCATAGAGCATTCTAATAGCCCATTGGCATCTCTCATAGTCTTTAGACATGAAGAAAGCTAGCTGGCTGAATGAGGAAATCAGAAAGAATTCCAATCATCAGTGACATAATTAATGAACTGGGACAATCCACCCATAGCTCCCCAAGCTGACTTGTCAAGCTGTCTATTTGGCTCTTGGAATATAATATTCACTATAAACACTGAACTATAATAGGTATGATGTTTACCATTGAGATTGTATCCCAAGAATATTGCCCTTGCCATACTTTGTTCTTTGCTTCTTGGTGTTTCTTTATTTGTAAGTGATCAAAAAAAAAAAGTTTGAACCGAGATGTGTCCTAGTAGCACATTCTTAAACTTTGTCAGCATCAACAGACAGCCTACTATTGTAAGATAAAAACAGTCAATGGACTATCAGCAGAATGTCTGGGAAGTATAAAGCTTCCTGGACCTTTCATCCTACTAGTATTAATGCTACAAAGGGGCCCTATTTACATTATACCATACACTGAATATGAAACAATTAATAATTAAAGTTAATAATTAATGTTTGTTCCTTACCAGACCAAAGTCATGAATTCACACTAAATACCCATATTAGATCAATGCCTTCAAGTAAACCAATGCACAACTAGTTCATGACCCCACATAAGCTGCTCCACGATTAAAGCATTACAGCAGTTTCTCCTGTGCTTATGTCAGAAGGTAAACTTGACTTCAAGAGGGTGCGCATGGTACATTCTCCACTTAGAATCCATGAAAACATTGTAGAGTCACTGAGAAGCTGCCAGTTTCTGTGAGAGCATAATACTTAAACCTGACATAGACCCCACACACACACACACACACACACACACACACACACACACACACACACACACACACACACACACACACACACACACACGTCAAGAGGGCACAGCATCTTATTCACTCTTTTTACTTGGATGGGTAGAGCAAAAGTCCCCCTCCAATCCACACAACCTTAAAAAGAGGCACTGTAGAGAACATCTTGACCAGCAGCCATCCAGTCTGGAATACGGCAGAGAAAATCATCACCATCCTATTCCCTTCAATACAAGATTTTACTCCTGTCATGATGCATCAGTACCTTCTGTCCTCTGGCAAATGTTGCCTTGTGGTATAAGATATCCGGTGCCAGGCTTTACACCAATTTTAACCATGATTCTCTTCTGGTTGAGTCAGTGCTTTAGACTGTTTGTTTTGTTTTGTTTTGTTGGAGTTGACAATGAGAGAATCAAGGAGTATATAAGGGGTGCAGATTCCAATTTTTGGACTCCTGATGGCTTTGAAGATCAGTCGCCACACATTACATTAAACGCCATCACATTAAACATGTCATAAATCTAGTAGTCTATTCTGGTCAGGGACTCAGTCTAAACATGTTTCATCAATAGCTAATCAAAACTAAACAGAGGAAACAGGCATATGTTCACATGTGTAACAGGCCTCTACAATAGAAGACAAGTAAAAGATAACTTATTTGACATTTCAACTTAAACAGTGCTGCAGCTTCATTTTATCCAATACAGTAGCTCCATTAAGGTTGAATGGAAATTTGTAAACATAATTTGCTGCTTATTTCTAACCTAAAAACTCAAAGGTTTTTTTTTTGTTTTTTTTACACACTTTTTTGTTTTACAGAAAATGTGGTATAATGTAGTGTACCCAAGTCTTTAGCAAGAGCTTCTTTAGCGAGAGGTCATCAAACTGCTTAACAATACAAATTATCAAAAATGATAATGAAAAATATAATATTATATATATATATATATATATATATATATATATATATATATATTCTGTATATGTGAATGAGGAGCAGGGCTGTTAAATTTGGTGCTTTTGGAACAGTTCTCTCACACTGGACACTGGATAGTCAATATGGCACCTCATGGCACATAACTCTCTGAAGGTCTGAGAAATAGATTTGTTGCTCTCCACAAAGATGACCTACGTTTGCGAACACCCTGCAAATGAGCTATAGCATGGTGGCCAAGCTTATATAGCAGTTTTGCAGGATGGGTTTCAATTGGAACAGGCCTTGCCAGGGCTGACCAAAGCTGAGTCCATGTGTTCAGTTTCACATCTATAGGTTGGCTTCAAAAAGGAGATGCACGAGTGCTGCCAGCATTTCTGCAGAGGTTGAAGAAGTGGGAGGTCAGCCTGTGAGTGCTCAGATCATTTGCCACACATTGCATCAATTTGGTCTGCATGGATGTCATCCCTGAAGGAAGCCCCTTCTAAAGCTGATGCAAAATGCCTGCAAACAATTTGTTAAAGATAGATCAGCAGTCAAAGAGTATGGATTGCTGGAACCATGTCCTATGGTCTGATAAACAAGATCGACTTGTTTGGCTCAGATGGTGTCCAGCATGTGTGGCTGGTTCCTGGTGAGGAGTACCAAGATAACTGTGTCTTGCCTACAGTCAAGCATGGTGGTGGTAACATCATGGTCTGGGGAGGCATTAGTGCTGCTGTTACTGGGGAGCAGCTGTTCATTGAGGGAAACATGAATTCCAACATGTACTGTAACATTCTGGAACAGAAAACAATGGCCTTCAACAGCATCTATGCGTGAGGAAACTTTGGATTCTAGCCCCGTCTACTAGCTAAGGATATTTAAGTGAACACCAAAGCACTGCTGTAAGTCGCTCTGGATAAGGGTGTCTGCTAAATGCTTGTGCATAATTGTAAATGTAAATGTACCCATCACATTCACTGCGACTGTCCTGTTATGAAAGCATTTAGTCATCAGCCTCTTTAGAAGCCCTTTAGTAAGTAGAATCCGAGCTCCACTAGTTTACTTAAAAGCTGATGTAGGGCGCTATCTGAACATACAGATGCAGCCTCCAGGGGGCGATGCTGAGGGTGGGAGAACTTTTTGCGTGCCCTCTGGCGGTGTAGGAAAGGTACTCGTGTGAAACACATGAGCACTCATGTTCATACAGAGGGTGATTCACAGCATTCACACCTTCAGTTTTCTGGAAACATCATCAGGAACTTTTTAAAGCAGGTTTCTGATGTTTAACAGATTAGCACGAAAAGGACACTCCTCATAGATGAAGATTAAACACGACCGTGATTTATCAGAACTTACATGCAGCCGCCAGCAGAGGGCAACAAAACATCACGTGTGATCTGCGCGCGTCGCTTTTAAAACAGCTTGAGACTGACTGTGACACAACGTGACGTCAGTGATTTTAAGTGACCCTTTAAAATGAGACAGTATCTCGCCTACAGTAGAGTAGTGCATTTACACCCCAGAACTGTTCCAACATACACAACCTTCACTGAACTCTTTGTGTGCAGATTAATGGTGACTGACACTAGATGTCGCACTTTCACTGACTATGCTGTAGAATCTATGATAATAATAATAATAATAATAATAATAATAATAATAATAATAATAATAATAATAATAATGTGATGATAATAATAATAATAATAATAATAACAATAACAACAATAATGTATATGTAGACTTCTGCATACATTTATCCTAATAATGCAGAACCAAATCAATTACTTGGTCACTTTGAGAAATTGAGACAAATGATCTAATATTGTCTGTGAGTGGCAAAAGGAGGTGGACCTTGGAGGTGATTTTCAGAGTCAGGTGTTGTCAAACAATGTTTTTACTATAAAAAAATCAATAGATCAACCACGTTCAACTAAAAAGTATTAAAATACACAAACAATTACATATCACAAAAGCATCACAAGGCATATTAAACATTACCAATTTGAGACAGCAGATGTGAGTGCCTGATACAGACCGTTAGCAAAATTTGTTAAATAAGAAAATAATGATGACACTGTTCCTCAGAAAAAAGCAAAAAGATATTTGATATATTTGTCTGGTGGGAAGGGGGCTTCCTCAGACCCTTAATATTAATAACATCCATAGCTGTATGAATCAAGCAAGATCTTAACAGACCACACTAATGTGTGTATATAAAATACCAGTTAGAATGGAATGAAACTTTATATTAGAGCAAAAAGATACATTTTCTGGGGAAAACTGTACAATTGAATGAGGAATCTAATATTTTGGCTATCCTTGGCCTGGGTACAAGATGAGATGGGCATGGAGACATGTAGGTTCCATATGGCATCCTGCAGCACATTTGCCCATAGATGCTGCAGCTGAGCCTGTAGATCCTGGACACTCATAGGCTGACGAAGCTGGTGTTCCAGCTGGTTCCATAATTGCTCAATTGGTGATAGATGCTTGCAGAGGCAACACATGGCAGCAGGATGTCCTGCACATATCACTGAACAGTGTCGCTCGTATCATTACTAGAGCTTACTGATTGTAATTAAGGGTGTGTTGCTCCACTACATAGTCAGGATTGAAGCACTTACCATAAGGCCTCCATTTTGTAATTTATCCAATTTCTGATCCCAAACAGAACCTAGATTTTCACTAAAGATGATACAGTTCCAGTCCATAGCAGTCTCACTTTCTTGTTTATGACACCATTGCAAGCAAAGATAAGTCTAGATTTGTTGATTTGTTTGTAGGCAGTTTGTTGAAATAACCATCGTGCTTCCCTCAGTCCACTGAAGCTCCTTTCTAAAAGTTTCAACGGAGCAAACTGTCTTTGAGTGCATCATGGAACCTTTTCAAGCAAGCAATCTCCCATCAAGAGGTACACTATCCAAAAGCAGCTTCTCAAATCCTTTTTATAAGGCAGTAGGGGAAGCACATTACACATTCTTGTGCCAAGGCCCAGTGTTTAATCACCTTTATAATGATTTATATATCTGTGTCTGGGACACAATTGCATTTTCAGTTTTGCAGCAATCCAAAATAAAAAAATGCATTTTTTGTCAATGAATAATGAATACAGGATAATTACTTATCCAGAAATAAGGGCACACAGGAGCTGACTTTTACAGTACTAAGGCATATTTTTCTTATATAGCAATATGACAGTTCATGCATTATCTTTATCTTGTTTGTCATTTTATTAGTCTAGTGGTTTATGTACACATTGATTACTTACACTTACTTTGGATAAATGTCTTAGAATTTTAGGTGAAACATTTACATTTTTAACTCTACATACAACAGCCATAACATTAAAACCACTGACAAGTGAAGTAAATCAATTCCAATTATTTCTTTCAATGGATGATATCTATCACTAAGTGAACAGTTAGTTCTTGTTGGTATCCCCTGCATGTTTAATCTACCAAAAGTGGACCACTGAAAGACACTGAACAACAGTTTCACAGACACATTCAAAGGTCTTGTGGAGTTCAAGTCTGAACTGGAACTAATTTTAGGATTTGTTTAAATTAATAATTAAATGCCCATGTAGCACTTTCAAACTTTGCATGAAATAACTGTCACACACACACACACACAGATGTGGAGACATCGAGTACTAACATTTTTTTTGTTTACATTTCACTTTTTCCAGCATTGTTCAAAGCACACATACACAAACTTGATGTGTTTGCTGAAGTGTTGTTTCCAAGCTTCTCTGTCCTTTTAAACATTATTTTTTATGTGTGTGTTTAAATTTTAGAATGTGGGCATAGGGGTCTCCAAGACAGTTGTGCCCAGACCTGTAAAAAAAAAAAGGCTATCTAAGTTTTCCTAGCCTTATGCCAAATTACTTTTTGTTGTTGTGACAAATTTCCAAAGTCAAAACAATCACTTGCGACTTTCTAGAGTTTCAGCACTGCTTGTTATCAAGCCTTTTCTCATCATGACATTTCATGTTTAAAGTTCTTGTCTCATGAAAACTGACATGCGGGTCTCACCCTATCTCTAAAGAAGTGCCCGGCCACCCTACGGAGGAAACTCATTTTGGCCGCTTGTATCCGCGATCTTGTACTTTTACACCCTCTGGAGGGTGTAGAGCTGGTCCAGTGTTCCACAGCCAGAATGAAAAATAGATTGTTCCTCCTGAATAACGGCCGAATTCATCTCTCCAGTACCCTGGCGTAGACTTTCCCATGGAGGCTGAGATGTGTGATCCCCCTATAGTTAATAACACATTCTCCGGTCCTCCTTTTTAAACAGGGGAACCACCACCCCGATCTGCCACTCCAGGGGCACTGTCCCCGTCCGCCACGTGATGCTGAAGAGGCGTGTCAGCCAAGACAGCCCAACAGCATCTAGAGACTTGAGATACTCCAGGCGGATTTCATTCACCCCCGGGACCCCACCACTGAGGAGCTTGCAGACCACCACAGTGACTTCGGTCCGGGTGATGGACGAGTCCACCTCAGAGTCCTCAGCCTCACCTTCTTTATTGGAAGACATGATGCTGGGATTGAGGAGATCCTCAAAAGTATTCCTTCCACCAACCAACGATATCCACGGTTGAGGTCAACAGCTCCCCACCTGCACTGTAAACAGTGTTGACAGGGTACTGCTTCCCCCTTCTGAGGCGCCAGATGGTTTGCCAGAATTGCTTCAGGGCCAAACGATACTTCTCCAAGGCCTCTCCGAACTCCTCCCAGCTCTTAGATTTTGCCTCCTTTACCGCCCAAGCACCTCCCGGTACCTGTCGACTACGTCGGTAGACCCAGAGGCCAACATGGCGCAATGGTGTTCTTCAGCTTGACGGCATCCTTTACTTCCGGTGTCCACCACCAGGTTAGGGGGTTGCCGCCACAGCAGGCACCGGTGACCTTACGCCCACAGCTCCAGACAGCCACGTCGACGATGGAAGCTGAGAACATGGTCCCAAGCCTCCCCTGGTAGCTGTGAGAGGCTCTCCCAGAGGTGGGAGTTGAAAGCTTCTCTGACGGGGCTCAGCCAGATGTTCCCCGCAGACCCAAACAATACGTTTTGGCCTGCCAGGTCTCTCCAGCCTGCCCCTCCGCCAGCTGATCCAACTCACCACCAGGTAGTGATCGGTTGACAGCTCTGCCCCTCTCTTCACCCGAGTGTCCAAGACATTGGGCCGGAGATCAGATGAGACAATAAAGTCTATCATTGATCTCCGGCCTAGGGCATTCTGGTGGCAAGTGCACTTATGGACACACCTATGCTCAAACATGGTGTTCGTTATGGACAATATGTAACTGGTACAGAAGTCATCCATCCATCCATCTTCTTCCGCTTTATCCGGGGCCGGGTCGCGGGGGCAGCAGTCTAAGCAGGGAAGCCCAGACTTCCCTCTCCCCCGACACCTCAGCCAGCTCCCCAGGAGGGACCCCGAGGCGTTCCCAGGCCAGCCGAGAGACATAGTCCCTCCAGCGTGTCCTGGGTCTACCCCGCGGTCTCCTCCCGGTAGGACGTGCCTGGAACACCCCCCCAGGGAGACGCCCAGGGGGCATCCGAAACAGATGCCCGAGCCACCTCAACTGGTTCCTCTCGATGTAGAGGAGCAGTGGCTCTACTCCGAGCTCCTCCCGGGTAGCCGAGGATCTCACCCTATCTCTAAGGGAGCGCCCGGCCACCCTGCGGAGGAAACTCATTTCGGCCGCTTGTATCCGCGATCTTGTCCTTTCGGTCATTACCCACAGTTCATGGCCATAGGTGAGGGTGGGAACGTAGACTGACCAGGAAATGGAGAGCTTCGCCTTTCGGCTCAGCTCCTTCTTCACCACAACGGACCGGTACACCGATCCGTCTGTCAATCTCACGCTCCTTCTCACCCCCACTCGTGAACAAGACCCCGAGATACTTGAACTCCTCCACTTGAGGCAGGACAACTCCACCGATCTGGAGAGGGCACGCCACCCTTTTCCGGTCGAGAACCATGGCCTCAGATTTGGAGGTGCTGATTCGCATCCCAGCTGCTTCACACTCAGCTACGAACCGCTCCAATGCCTGCTGAAGGTCCTGGCCTGAAGAAGCCATCAGGACAACATCATCTGCAAAAAGCAGAGATGATATCCTGTGGTTCCCAAACTGGACCCCCTCCGGCCCCTGGCTGCGCCTAGAAATTCTGTCCATAAAGGTTATGAACAGAACCGGTGACAAAGGGCAGCCCTGCCGGAGTCCAACATGCACTGGGAACAGGCCCGATTTACTGCCGGCAATGCGCACCAGGCTCCTGCTCCGGTCGTACAAGGACCTGACAGCCCTTAACAGAGGGCCCCGGACCCCATATTCCCGGAGCACCCCCCACAGAGTACCCCGAGGGACACGGTCGAATGCCTTCTCCAAATCCACAAAACACATGTGGACTGGTTGGGCAAACTCCCATGAACCCTCAAGCACCCTCCGGAGGGTATAGAGCTGGTCCAGTGTTCCGCGGCCAGGACGAAAACCGCATTGTTCCTCCTGAATCCGAGGTTCGACTAACGGCCGAATTCGTCTCTCCAGTACCCTGGCGTAGACTTTCCCGGGGAGGCTGAGAAGAGTGATCCCCCTATAATTGGAACACACTCTCCGGTCCCCCTTTTTAAACAGGGGAACCACCACCCTGGTTTGCCACTCCAGGGGCACTGTCCCCGTCCGCCACGCGATGCTGCAGAGGCGCGTCAGCCAGGACAGCCCAACAGCATCTAGAGACTTGAGATACTCTGGGCGGATCTCATCCACCCCCGGAGCCCCACCACTGAGGAGCTTACAGACCACCTCAGTGACTTCCGCCCGGGTGATGGGCGAGTCCTCCTCAGAGTCCTCAGCCTCACCTTCTACATTAGAAGACGTGATGGTGGGGTTAAGGAGGTCCTCGAAGTATTCCTTCCACCGCCCAACGATATCCCCGGACGAGGTCAGCAGCTCCCCGCCCGCACTGTAAACAGTGTCGGCAGGGTACTGCTTCCCCCTCCTGAGGCGCCGGACGGTTTGCCAGAATCGCTTCGGGGCCGACCGATAGTCCTTCTCCAGGGCCTCCCCGAACTCCTCCCAGCTCCTGGTTTTTGCCTCCTTGACCGCCCTAGCAGCAGCACGCTTAGCCTCTCGGTACCTGTCGGCTGCGTCGGAAGACCCAGAGGCCAACATGGCCCGATAGGTCATCTTCTTCAGCTTGACGGCATCCCTTACTTCCGGTGTCCACCACCGGGTTCGGGGATTGCCGCCACGGCAGGCACCAGTGACCTTGCGCCCGCAGCTCCGGACGGCCGCGTCAACAATGGAGGTTGAGAACCTGGTCCACTCAGACTCAATGTCCCCCGCCTCCCCAGGTAGCTGTGAGAAGCTCTCCCGGAGGTGGGAGTTGAAAGTTTCCCTGACAGGGGGCTCAGCCAGACGTTCCCAGCAGACCCGCAGGATACGTTTCGGCCTGCCAGGTCTCTCCTGCCTGCCCCTCCGCCAGTGGATCCAACTCACCACCAGGTAGTGATCGGTTGACAACTCTGCCCCTCTCTTCACCCGAGTGTCCAAGACATAGGGCCGGAGCTCAGATGAGACAATAACAAAGTCTATCATTGATCTCCGGCCTAGGGCATCCTGGTGCCATGTGCACTTATGGACGCCCCTATGCTCGAACATGGTGTTCGTTATGGACAATCTGTAACTGGTGCAGAAGTCCAACAACAGAACTCCGCTCGGGTTCTGATTGGGGAGGCCGTTCCTCCCAATCACCCCTCTCCAGGTATCACTGTCGTCGCCCACGTGGGCGTTGAAGTCCCCCAGCAGAACAACGGCGTCCCCAGTTGGGGCACTTTCCAGTACCCCCCCCAAGGACCCCAAGAAGGTCTGGTACTCTGCACTGCCGTTCGGCCCGTAGGCACAAACTACAGTCAGAGTCCTCACTCCTACCCGAAGGCGCAGAGAGGCGACCCTCTCGTTCACTGGGGTAAACTCCAACACGAGACGGCTGAGATGGGGAGCTATAAGCAAGCCCACACCAGCCCGGCGTCTCTCCCCCTGGGCAACTCCAGAGTAGTGGAGAGTCCAACCCTTCTCGAGGAGTTGGGTTCCAGAGCCCAAGCTGTGCGTGGAAGTGAGCACGACTATCTCTAGCCGGTACCTCTCGACCTCCCGCACAAGCTCATTCTCCTTCCCCCCCAGCGAGGTGACGTTCCACGTCCCAACAGCTAGCCGCTGTGTCCAGGGATCGGGCCGCCGAGGACCCCGCCCTCGACCGCCACCCGATCCACAAAGCACCCAACCCCAATGGTTTCCTCTGTGGGTGGTGGGCCCACAGGAGGAATGGCCCACGTTGCCTCTTCGGGCTGGGCCCGGCCGGGCCCCATGGGCAAAGACCCGGCCACCAGGCGCTCGCTCCCGAGCCCCGACCCCAGGCCTGGCTCCAGGGTGGGGCCCCGGTTGCGCCGTACCGGGCGACGTTGCGGGGCCTTTTTTCTGGTGTTTCATTGGGATTTTTTGAACTGCTCTTGGTCGGGCCCGTCACCTTGGACCTGTTTGCCATGGGAGACCCTGACAGGGGGTGAAAATTTAACCCCCGGGCAACATAGCTCCTCGGATCATTCTGGCACTCAAACCCCTCCACCACGGTAAGGTGGCAGTTCAAGGAGGGGGGTACAGAAGTCCAACAACAGAACTCTGCTCAGGTTCTGATTGAGGAGGCCATTCCTCCCAATCACCCCTCTCCAGGTGTCACTGTCGTCGCCCACGTGGGAGTTGAAGTCCCCCAGCAGAATAGAGTCCCCAGTTGGGGCACTTTCCAGAAATAGGTCTGTAACTAGACAGTACAGTCTGATCCAGATTTGCTTTCTTGGTGATCAGTGGTTTAAAAACTGCTACTTTAAAAGCTTTAGGTATGTGACCTAAACTAAGAGATGAGTTTATTATTGCTAAGAGAGGTTTAATTATAGCTGGCTGCAATTCTTAAAGTAGGTTTGATGGGATGGCTTCTAGAGAGCAGTTTGTGGAGTAAATAATTTTCTCTAATTGTGACTGAGGAAGTGGGTGAAAGGTTTCCAACTTTTCTTCTATATCTATATTTTGTTCTATATCAGCCACACCAGTTTGGGCTTAAAATTATGGGTTTAATTTTCTGTCTAATATTTTCCATTTTATGATTTAAAAAGTCCATTTAGGTATTGCTAATGAAATTTGATAGAATCTGAATTTTGAGATTGCACCGAAGAGTACTGAGGGATTGTTTTTGATTTTCAATCAGCAAAGATAAATAATCTGCGCAAGCTCTAGTGAGAGCCCTTCTGTACTCAATAAGGCCCCTCTTCCAAAAGTAAGGCAGCATTCTCTCCTTCATGGGGTGGACACCATCCCAACCTATAATACCAGGCTTGCCCTCAAAGTTTCCCCAATTATCTATAAAGCCCACAATGTTTTCCCAACACCATCTGGACATTCAACAGTTCAATGTTGTAAATCTGCTGTAGACTTCAGTGTCATGCCACATTGGGATGGGGCACAAATTACAGCATCTGCCATCATCTGGGTCAGTTTAATCACCTCTTTATTTTCTTTAGTCACTTCACTCTGCTGCCGATGGATATCATTGGCTCCTATGTGAATGACTATCCTCAAATATTTCCTATTTGCTAAATTAAGATGGCCACTGATGTCCAGTACCCTGGCTCCCGGTAAAGAGCTGTGAAGGATGGTGCTGACTAGCTATATACACGTGTCGGGCAATAGAATCTGCTATGACCAGAGTTCTTTCAACAGGCTCTTGAATGGGTGCTTTGCTGAGCGGGGTGGAGTTAGATTGGGATAGCTTTGGCCTTAGTCTTAGATTTCTGACTATGTCGCCGAGACGTCACCCATTCGCCCTGCTGTGAGGATGCTGCAGCTGGAGTCAAGGGGGTGCTGACTCTCCCTGAGGCACCCTGCACTGCTGATACTGACTAACTCTCTGTCCTTTGACATGAGGAAACAGGATCAAACAGCTACTCCAGATTCTGAGAGCTGAAGAAAAGTCTAAAGGAAGAAGGAGTTGCACTAAATAGCTACTCCAGAAAGCACAGAGCAGAAGCATTGAACAAGATCCATCCATCCATCCATCCATCCATCCGCTTGTGCTTGTGAGTGATTGATAGATTCAACTTTGTCTTTGCTCAGTACAAGTACATTGCAACGAAATGCAGTTAGCATCTACCAGAAGTGCAAATAGTAGCAAAAGTGCAAACAAGAAAAACTGTGCAAGTGTGCAATTGTGCAATAAATAGACATAGTGCAAAATCTGATCTTGCCTTGGTTCCAAGCTTGTGTCTGCTGTGCAATTATGGAGGAGGTTGCATAGTAATGTACAGAGCATGGCTGCAATTGACACTGTAACACTCAGCTTAGCCTCCTGCCCCATGCCAAACACAGGCAAGAACTGCTATTGAACTTTGAATATGCTGTCACATCTACCTCAAATTAAATTCTGCATTACACCTTGATTGCTAAAGCTTGAATGGTGGTGAATCAGTCAGCAAGCTCAATTATGCCCTGGTCCTCGCACCCTTACAGATCAATGTTATTGATTTCCTGTGGTTCCTGTTCTCTCTTTGAGAGAATGCATCTCTCAGCAATAAACAAACAGATGGAGAGTGAGTTAAAACTTCTTGTGTGTGGGTGTGGTTGGTTGGGTTGACTGTAGCATGCATAAGCACTAATCAGGAAAATAAAATAGAGGAAACATTCAGAAAGAAAAAAACAAAACAAAACTGTTGAATAAGTGAATGTTGAATGTGAAGCTGATAATGCCAGTGCATAATTTCATTAAAAATGGGTAAATTATAATATTTTGTATTCATTGCATGTAAAGTGAAATATTTTAAGCCTTTTTGTTTATTGTTGTTTATGGCTAATAAAATTCAGAAATAGAGCCTCAAATTACTAGAATAATTAATTTTGAGTTCAATAAAATTGCCAATCAGACAGTATGAACATTAAAACTTGTTCACTTTTCATATAATTAAATAAATTATGACCAAAACAAATTGTATTGATGCAATATCTTACTTATCGAATATATGTATCATTATGTGTATCAATATTAATTTTCAGACTAGACTTGCAGCTCATCCCCTAATAATTTATAATGACTTGACTCGGACACATGAATTATAACTCAAACAGAAAGTTCTATTAATCAGACAGTGTGAAAGTGACTTGATTTGGTATGAGCTCAAATCTTGGGATGTTGTTGTTGTCATATATTGTCATACATTTTATTCATTGGTGTCTTTCATGACACTCAAGGTCACCTTAAATCATGTAAGATCAATGACAGAACAACATACATCACACACTAACATATGTTGTTACAACAACAACAACCAGTTGTTCTTAAACATGTAATGCATATTTAAAAGCTGTAATTCATTTGTGCTTCAGTCAACAAACTACTGGTAAATCACTCAGTATGCCTTTTGGACAGTGCTGGGCTGGAATTGCCCAATAAAAATGTATTGTCACTTGACCTAATTAGGAATTATATTTTACAATAACATTAATATGCCCTTTCCCCTAAAATAACAATGCAATGAAATGTATTAATCACTGACTTTTTATAATACCAAGCCCAAATAAGCAACTTGGACTGCTAATTCAACACACTTGAGAGCAGGACAGGGACAGCCATATACGGAGCTGAAATTTTCTGAACCAGTCAAGAGTCACACTACCAAAGGAGGCATGTGGAGAGAAACACTCTGATCAAATCGAACAAAAATAAAACTCCTTGAAAAACATATCAGCTCCCTGGGGCTGGAAGTGTGATTTCAGAGGGAAGTGAAGTTACCCTGAAGCAGAATAAACTTGATTTTCCCCCAGTTCTGCTTCTGATTTCTCTGTAGATTTTTACAGTACTATGGTTATTCGTGACAATAGTGTGTCTATTCTGAGAGTCGATTTTCAATATCCTTTACTTTGCCAAGATTATCCTGATTAACCACACATGTATGTTAAATTATGATGCAACGTGAGCTGGAGCTTTCGAGGAGCATACAGTGGATTATGTGCCGCTTTAAAATGGAGACAACACAAACATTACTCTCCATTTCCAAAAACTGACTGCATTCTGGTTAGAAAAGGGTTTTTCAGAATCAGTTAATTTTTTAGGACTTCCAGAAGGCCTGGAGAGATGTTTTCTCAAACTGGTCCCACTATTTTGAATATAAACGTGATTGTTGTGTTTTACTGTCACTTCCATTTAAGGTGAAGTGGATAATCTGGAAAATAATTCCAGTCTCATTGATGCAGCAGTGTTTGTAGCTTGGAGTTTTCATTAGCACACAGAGCTTAAGGAGGCTTTCAGTAGCAGTAGTAGTTTTGAATGGTTGAATTAAATAAGCTTAAATGAGCAAGGATGTGTCTGGAATTACCAGCAAACTTAGTTAAATTGATTAGCTAATTGATTACAGGTGTTGGGGGATTTGCTACGTGAATCATGTACATGTAAACATGTAATTAACTCTCATCTGGGCCAGATTTAGTCCTGCTCAACTTGAATCCAAACAGATAGACTTTCTAGAAAAAAAACTTTGAAAAACCTCTCCACAGAAAAGATTTATTTTATCTGCCAGTTCACAGTAAATTCAGCACAAAAAAAGTTTACCTCATGAATTTTAGATCATATATAGTTAGGCATTTGGAGCTTCTCTTAGTTAAACAAACTAGGCAAACATTTTTTAGGCATTTTTTTCTCTTTAAATGTCAGTGTAAGAGCCTGTTAAGGGTTAATTCGTTTGTTGTAATAATTTAGTAATAAAGGTTAAAAGATGGTGAAGATAATTTACTAAAACCCATAATTAAGTAATGTTTACACTTTTAAAGAACTTTTGTATTTTTGGCTTCCTACAGTAATATGGAAATTCCATTGATTACATGTTAAGGTTTGATTGCAGCTAGAGACTTTGGAAGCAATACAGTTTTGAGTGATCCATATAAAGTCCAGTGTAATATCTACTTTTGTGTTTTATATGTAAATCTTTAAAAGAAGATTCTGTCTCCATCATGTTTTTCAAAAACCTGTTGAACTAGCATCTAATGTAAGTCACGCATCAAGCTCTTCATGTGTATTATCCAGACATGCTAGACAAGAAGCAGAACAAAGAGCTCTGAGGGAATGTGTGGCAGGTCTTAAGAATAAGCAAGCACTTGACTTTGAAGCAGCTTAAAGGACATGAGATGGGCAAAGATGGGTTGGGTAATTATGCTTCAGTATGGAAATCACAAAGTGGGAATGGGAAGAAGAAAATAGTTGGCACAATGCTACAACAACAAGCTAATGTGAATGTTCATGTACCAGTACATGCGAAGCACTCAAATACCATAGCAGCCACAGCCAGTCTCCAATCCAAGTCCTAGAACTCAGACTAACAGAGGTGGTGACATTTTTCAGTCATGTAAGAATGGCAGAATATATACACAATATAGAGCTACTTGTAAAGCAACAGCAGCTTTTTGAGCTACAAACAAAGGACATTCCTTCATTCAAGGGTGATGTGTTACATTACAAATCCTTCATAAGGGTGTTCAAGCATGCAATTGATCAGAAGAGACAATGATCAGATAATTGGTACTTTTTGGAACAGTACACAGCCTCAAGAAATTGTTTTGCAGCTGCACTCACATGACATACAAACTGCCTTACAAAATGATAAAACGTTGGTGAGCTGAAAACTTTGAGCTCAAAGAGTGAAGAGGTAAAAGAGCAAGGTTTGCAGATTTGGTGAACTTCATAGACCACCAGATTAAGCTATCTATGGATCCCCTTTTCAATAATATTACAAATAGCTGCCCAACCACAGCTGGAAAGATGGCCCAAAAGGAAAAGCATTTTATGGAAGGAGGTTCAAAAGGAGGTTTATGGAAGAAGTTTCCCAACACATGTTGCTGCTGAAAGTAAAGTACCTCAAGAAACATGTCAAGCCTGTGAACACAAGTAAAACAATGAATGCCTTTGATAGACCATGTTTGTACTGCCAGCAGTCTCACACCCTTGCTCTATGCAGTAATATCAATGGTCAGCCACATAAGAAGAATGAATAAATAAGAAGAATGAGTAGAATTTCTGAAATCAAAAGGCCTGTGTTTTGGATGATTGGTTCCTGAACATCTCAGCAAATTCTGTAAAAGAAGATTAGAGTGCAAATAATGTACTTTAAAGCACCCTGACATTCTGTACAAAGTGACAGATAAAGGTTCTGTCTCACCAGAAAGGAAAGATGGTGCTCAAGGTCAACAAGCGTCCTGCACTGAAGTTCCAATCATGCAAGAGTCCTGTGGCCTTACGGGGGCCAGAGAAGCTGAATATGTACTGCCAATAGTACCAACACAAACGAAAGAAAATTGACAAGCAGATAGAAGCATACACTTTTCTGGACCTGGGTAGCACAGCAAAATTCTGCACAAAGGACCTGCAAAGGAAATTGAATGTGAAAGGGAAACACAGAAGAATACTTTGTAGCACCATGGGCCAAGATAAACCAGGAAGACAAACAGTTATATTAGACTTGGACATTTGCAGGCTGGAAGACACCATTTTTCATCGAGTTACCCAAGGTGTTCACTCATAGCAGCATAACGGTTTATTTTGGGTACATACCTAAACAGTCAGATATTCATAAGTGGCCTTACCTTCATGAATTAAGCTTGCCAGAAATTGAAGATGGAGTAGGGCTACTTATTGGAGCAAACTGTTCAAGAGCCATGGAGCCCTGAAATATCATTCATGGTCAAGCTGGAGGTCCTTATTCAGTGAAGACAGCCATTGGCTCAGTTGTAAACAGACCTATAGGGAAAAATCTGAATGACAGAATGAACTGCAACATTTCTCCGTCAACAGAATGTCATTGATGGAAATTGAAAAGCTGTTGGTACAATACAATAACTTGTGTGGTGTTTCTGGAGCACAACTATGAAGAGATGTTTGAGGAAGACAAATTAATTTTTGCAGTCAATGGAGAAGACAGCAATTTAAGAACAGAAATTATAGCACTGGATTGCCACTCAGGAATGAAAAGTGCCAAATGCCTAATAACCATAGTGTGATGGAATGTCTTCTTCCACATTTGCTTAGGAAGTTTTAAAGGAATCCTAAATTCTTTGAAGATTACATGTGTTTCATGGAAGCCATCACTGGCAATGGCAATGCTGTCCTGGTTCCACTACACAAACTGAACAGAGATGACAACAGGGAGTTCTAAATTCTACACCATGGAGTCTATCTCCTGAAGAAAAAAATATGTTGCAGGTGGTATTTGATTGCACATCCTCATTCCAGGGTAAGTGTCTGAATAGTGAGTTGTTCAAGGGGCCTGACCTGACAAACATGTTAGTTGGTGTCCTTCTGAGGTTTAGGAAGGAGACAGTAGCAGTAATGGCAGACGTTTAGTCAATGTTCTACCAAGTTAATGTGCGAGAACATGAGGCAGACCTATTACAATTTGGATGAGCCCCTAGAAAAGTTCTGGATGACGGTGCACCTCTTTGGAGCCACTTCTTCACCAAGTGTAGTCATATGCATTGAGAACTGCACAGAATCACAGAGATGTTGCATCACCAGATGCTGTTCAAATTATCTTGTGCAATTGGTATGTTGATGACATGACATCGGAGAAACCAATGACCAGAAGAGGCATCTATCAACCATTAGTTCCATCTATGATCCTCTTGCCTTTCTGGAAACAAACCCTTTACCTTGGGTGATCTGGACACTGCTGAATCAGCAACAATACAGATCAGTTCAAGGCAGCATTTTGGAGAGGAAATTTGGTGAACCTAAATGAAGATCACCTTCTTCTTGACCAACTTCCCTTCACAAATACCAGTAATGATTATTTCGGCCTGTTTGAGGTTAAACAGGGATGGGGCACTGTTAAAATATGTGAGGTTCATGATCTGATCTTCTCTGCACAGATTATGACTTTTAATCCACCACACTGTTGTACAGATGACAGAGCACAAATAAGTGTTTTTTGAAAGGGTTAAACATCAAACCTTGTGCTTTGAATTTCAGGAACGAATACCCTCCTGAAGACTTAAAAGAAATACATATAAGTATGTCCCTCAAAAAAATGGAGGCGCTTTTAGATGATATGCAAATAACCAAGCATGGAGAGAGCTTACACCTACTTTTAGTGCACATGGTAATTAAAAGCCAAGAGCTAGTAATTATTTTCTCTTAACTCAATTCTTCAATCAAAACACACTTTACCCATTAGTTCCTAAAGATTGTACTTAAACTCCTGAATGGTCCAAATCTAATCCATTCATTGATTTGGCCACAGACAAGGCCTATTTCCCCAGTATCAACCAGCATCAGGGACACTATAGTATAGCAGGTGACCCTTTCACATTTCCTGTACTAACCTTAAAAGACTGTGTGAATACATGACTATGCTAATTTCTACATATGAAAATCTACATAACTGATTTCTGCATGGTATCCGATATAATGCAGCCATTCCTTGTATAGGAAAGCTGGTATTCTTTCATATTATTTATTCACCTAATAAGTCTACAGTTATGCATAAATTGGTACGTTATCTTCCAGCTCTGATTCTATCTCTGACCACAGGACCCCTATTCACTGTACAGTCTTGGTTTGCAGACCCTTATTAACTTAGAATTGATACTAACGTGTACAAGAATACAGCAACATTGCTGTGCCTGTGCCTCATATTAGTGCAAAGCACACTATCACAAATTTACTTTTCACTCTGAATGAGAACCCCCTTCACCCAGTAGTTACATGTCTTGACATTTGATTCAAGGAACATCTCTGTCTCTCTCTCTCTCAGGAGTTCTGGTATGTGTGTGTTCTACCCTATAGGTCTGCAACAGCAGTGTGCTTGGTAGTAAAACATCTGTCTGGGGTCACAAACACGCATAGCAAGATTTACAACACCGAATCCATTCATCCACCCCAAGGCCTGCTAAAATCAGACCACTGCTGTATTCTTGGGTCAGCATTCATTGCTTGGAACAGCATCAGTGACAGGCAGAGAGGTAGGATTGATTGAGCATATTACGTCTAAAAAATAGGTGGGGGAGGAGAGGAAAGGGACCAATGTTTGTCATGAAATGGCACTCCAAGCTAATTGAGAGGACACACAAGTGGCACTGCATTAATGAAATGGGTGAATGTAATTCTCAGAGAGCATTGGCATTGTGAAATATTGCTTGCTAGTAATGCAGGGGAATTTGTCCACACATTACAGCTTTTGTCTGAGCTTTTCTGCACATGTGTGCTTATTTATGCTTCTTATTGAGAAATATACATATAAACACTACATACAGGCACTTGAAAAGAAGACAGGCCATGAAAACCTTTGTCTTTTTTATATTAAAATATATCTTGTAATTTGATTACATTTGAAGTTTAGAGAGATGGGGGTAATATAACTAAACACATACAACTGTAGATAAATCATTTGTGAAATGCAGTTATCTTGTGAAGAGCACATTTATGAATACTTAAAGTACATACAAGTTGAATCAAGTGCAGCACATGAGCTACAGATGATTAGGACATTGAATTAGTTTGTTCTTAATTGTTGGAGTGGCATCACCATGATCAGATCCAAAGAGCTATTTAATGCCTTTGAAAATAAATGTTACAGATGCAGACTGCAATCCAGTTTTAAACACAAGCTTTGGGGGACTGGTTACTCCATGTCACCAACATGGTGACCATCTTGAATACATCTTAGATTTAACTTCAGTTAATCAAATGGGAAGGTACAAGAATCACACATCAATCTAGTAGAGAATTTCACTAGAAAAAAACATGGTGTGCTTGACTTTAATGTGTCTTATTTGCTTCACTGTAATGTATTAATATGCATTTTCATCTTTAAGATAAACAGCTTTCTCCAGATCAAAAATCTGTCTAAAATGATGTAATGGTTGTCTTAATGTTCTGCCAATTAAAAAAAGTTCTCACAATTTGGAGACCTCAAATCCCACAAGTACAATCATACCATATCATGGCTTTAAGTAAGGCAATTGCATTAAATAGATCAGAGCAGTGAGGGTTTATGTCCGACCCCTAATAAAAAGATTCTGTTATTTACCCACCATTCACAAAGAAACATTCATTGCTGAAAAGAACCTTAAGGAAAACAAGGGTTTATTTGAACCTATTGCGCAAATTCTACTCAGTGGTGTGGATCATTCGCAGTCAGATGTTGCAGCAGAAATTAAGACACTCAGTACCACGTGGGATAAGGAGATCCTTCACAATGTCCATATAGAATAAACATCAGTTTGAACAGTGTGGGTGTCTGTTAGAAGAATAATATTATGTCTGTTTCATCAGCTAATGAAGGTGATGGTTCTTGATGTGAAGGCTTTTCATAGTCATCAGACCACTTATGCTTCAGTAGAACTCAGTAACACTAAGCTAAATGAATTAATGAATTACACTTCAAACCATTTTCCAACAATTAGCACCCATGGAATCCTCAAAGCAGCTGAGAAGCAATCTAAACATTATAATAACTAATGCCTGCAGAGTAGGAGAAGACTGTAAGAAGATAGTAGCATGTTTTTAGGTAACTGTTGCCTCAGTTCACAGGGCAAATAAGATATGGTGGAGTTTCAATTGCAATCTGGACGTTTCTTGAGAGAACTGCTCTGTCCGACTCCAAAAAACCTTCAGGAAGATTAACACTCTGAAGTGGTGGTGTGCTGTTCTACTGTGCACTGATAACTAAATAAATATGACCTTCATGCAAGTCATCAGAAGAAAACATTTTCTTTGTTCTTACCACACAATACCCAACATCATAGGTTTTCAAAGGAACAATTAGCATTTAAATAAAGCCTGATAGATTTTGAAAAGAAAAAAATAATTCTGTGGACTGATAGTCAAAATTAAACATTTGGGCTTCAGTAAGCTAGTATGTTTGGAGAAAAGGGTGCAGAACTTAATGAGAACACCTTTTCAAATGTGAAGCATGTGGTGAACTGACTACAATTCGGGCTTGTGTTGTAGTGCTGCAGAGAACATTTTAGAAGAAGAAGAAAAAAAACTGAAAATAAAAAGTGGATGGATTCTGTAACTAGATAATGTTCCTAAACGCCTTTAAAGAGGCGCAAACTGAAGGGTTTGAAGTGGTCCTCACATCCATTCAAAAGTCTATGGATAGATGTTAAACCAATACAACACAATCTCACATAACTAGAAGTCTTTTGTAACGAAGAAGAACTGAGATATTTGGCAAAGGTAATGTAAGACAGGGAGTTTCATAATTCGTTTTTTATTTTTAAAATATAAAAGATGGACAGATGTTTCACACCAGTCTCACCTCAGAATACACAGAATGTGGCTGAATTTCAGTAGAAGTGGTACATCATTTTGGCTGTGTATTGGTGACTGATGTTGGTGGACTGTTATTTCTCCGGTGATTCTGCTCTGAAGGCTTTTTGTCACCAAAACTGATGAGGGTAAATAAAAGGGTTTTAAAAGTCACTCTCAGACTCTCCAAAACATTTAGCGTCTGTGAGAATAGAATGAAAATGGGACTAAGCAAAATAGTTGTATTTTATTACCTACAACATTAACAGGGTATTTATTATTAGTAGTATTAGTAGTAGTACTAATAGTATTAATTTTACTAATTACTTGAATTTATGCTGAAAGTCTAAACTATCAAATTTTGGCTGCTTAATTTTAAATCCATTAAATACATGCACTAAGGCAACATAAAAATTGTGTCAGTGTCCAAATACATATGCAACTCTTACTTATGTCCAAATACTTATGCACATGGTAATTCAGCCCTTCCAACCCCCGCCCCACCCTCACACTCACTCACATACATTGATTTATTATTTAAAACATTACACACAAACATGTATAAACCAATCAATAAACCAAATCTATGAACAATCTCCACACTGAAAACACACTGGATGGGATATTAATTCACACTTCCCCATCTCAAATATAAATGTATGACTGCAGGTTAATTAAACAATAAAACACAAGAGTATGTTAACATCAATAACTTCATAGCTGTGATTTGGCAGTAGTTTATCATATAGAGCTAGGGCTGCAGCAGAGTATTCAGAGTATTTTTTTTACTTCATTTTGGGTCATTATAACAACAAGAAGAAAAGGAAAAAGGATTGTGAAGTTACACATACTGTTATAGCATATAACTGATATTTCTGAGATGGTTAACGTACCATGAAAATCTCATACTGTTGCAAACCTAAATAGAACTAATGGAGAAGCATCTATTGTGATAGAAATCAGAAATTAAATTGAATATGAAAACGAAATAAAACCACTAAAACAAACAATATTTGGTTATTGTTTTTAGACAATTCATATAACCTTCAAATGCTCAAAATGTTAGCAAACAATGTGGCAAAAAGCTCAATGGGGATATGGGTTTGGGTTTCATACAATAGGCAACCATTGTAAGAGATTCTTGCACTTCTCAGACTCAATGCTAACGGCACTGTAACACTTTGTAATGAATGGAAATACACAACATTTCCAAAATGAGCCATGACTATGAAACAAATTAAATGAACTAATTAAGATCTTTTCCCCAATAACACCCACCTAGAGGGTTCCAAACCCAACAAGGACACGTTTTGCACATTTTTAATTAATCAAGAAACATGCGCATCCTAAAATGTACTGAACACTGCAGTATCAGATCTAGTAGCAGGACAACACGCACTAATGCATCACCATCATGTCAGTGCCACTGTTTATGTGTATCACATCAGTAGGTTCTAAGAGTTAAGTTCCATGAATTCACCATAAGAGCTAAATTAGAAAATAATTATAGCGGATAAATTAACAAACCATCTCCAATTTTTTAGGCTTTCACAACAAAATATTTTCCTTACAATTTCCTGTATAATTGTAGTACATTAACAACAAAGATGCTCAAAGATAAAACCAATACAACGTGGTCTTTAAGTAGTATATAAAATCAATGAACAAAGCTGAAATCAAGGGAAAGTACACTATTTGGACAGTTTATGCACGTACATCACAAAAGTTGTGCTCCATGGAAAAAATACTATTCTATTGCAGTTATCTTGTTCACCTTCCAGCTATGCTTAGTTTATAAAGTTTTCAATAAAGACCCTATAGTATGTACTCCTTCACCATGAGCATTCCCTCCCTCATTTCTTAAACACAAGCAGCAACATGAACCTATTCTAAACACTAACCTTTGTCAGAATAAGTCACTGCATTTTCACACCAAAGAAAAAGAAATACTAAGAACACTAAGTACATTAGAAGTAAATTAATAGCAAAATACACAAAATCTAGTCTGCCATGTACTCCAAGGAGAATTGAGAAACCATCATTGTCACAGCTTGCTTGCTGTTTCTTAATCAAGGCTACATTAAGGTTCAAGGTGAAGTCAGGGCTCAGGTAATACAATTACACTGATTTCTCTTAAATTTTCTGTTCAAATTTTTAGATATTTGTCTCTGTTTTGTTAGTAAGTCACACATGCTACATATGTACAAATGAACTATATTTAGTACACAGTATATGATTTCAGAAATGTTCTTTAATCACATATGTATTAATCCCTGTTGAGACAAGAGGTTTTTCAGGGGAAAGTATGATATTTTTTTGTTTAATTAAATACTATTTGAAAACAAAAAAAAAATATTTTAATCTTTTTTTAAAATCTAATTCTAACCATTCATTTTAATGCAATAGTGTGTTTCCAAAACATTTATGTATTTTATATATACTGTGTATATATATATATATAAAGTACAGACAATTCAACCAATTCACATCTATTTTGGGTTTTTTTTTTTAGCCTTGCAGCTGTAGAATATAAAGTTAGAAGTGAACTGTACTGTCCAATTCATTGTTTACAGTTGTAACATATACAAAAAATTAGCTAAGTTCTGAGAGTTTAGTCCTGGTTTAGTTTAGTGTCCACTGATTTAAGTGTTAAGTAGAAATTAAATAAATGAGCCTCTAGTCCCCAAGGTCACCTATGAATCTGATTACCAAGCTCATTACAAGTAATTAATCTATTTATTACTAAGGCCACAATGGAAGAATTTAGTTAGATTCTTTCCCTGTTCCACTGTGCTAAACTGTGATATTACAAGAATAATACACTGATCTTCCATAACACTAAAATCATCTACCTAATATTGTTTACATCTTCCAAATCCGTTCTGATTAAGGCATGGACTCCACAAGACCTCTTAAGGTCTTAAGCAATCAAAGACAAAAGAACTCCTAAACAAATCAGTACTTCACTTCCTGGCACTGTGCAAGATGGCTGCCTTCCAGTAGCTCTGTAGCTTTAGCTCTTTTTAGCCTCTTTTCTCACTTTTCCACATTGTAATGATGTGAGCTTCTGCATACACATTACCTTCACATAAGTCACATGCAAACCTGTACTCACATGTGTTGTCCACAGCTAACCAGGCCCAAAAGAGTAAAGAGACTGAGCTCTGAGCTTTTACTCACCTGGGTCAATCCACCTCTGTTATAAGGAGAGGGGAGATTGGACTTGAAGAAGGTCTATTAATGAATGTCTGAATACTCACAGTGTTTGTTTAAAAATGACTTGATGAATTGGTGTAGTAAAGTGTACTCATCTGATGATATGTATTGTATTTAACTGTGTATCAACAATTATCTTGTATTGTTTCAAGTACATCACCTGTGCTGATATTGGTAGAACCCAGGGGGAGGGGCTACTAGTATATATACCTGCTCTGAGTGAGAGGTGAGTGTGGAGAGGTGAGTGTGGAGAGGTGAGTGTGGAGAGGTGAGTGTGGAGAGGTGAGTGTGGAGAGGTGAGTGTGGAGAGGTGAGTGTGGAGAGGTGAGTGTGGAGAGGTGAGTGTGGAGAGGTGAGTGTGGAGAGCTTTTCGTTACTTTGCAGTTGTCAGTCTTTACCACTGAAGTAGTGGGAATGTTTTTATTATTGTTATTATTATTATTATTATTATTTTCTTTTCTTTATATTTGTGCACTGTAAATTTGTTTGTTTAATAAACTGGTGGCCTACCTGGAGATATTCCCTCTGTCTGTTCCATTTGTGGGTGCCTCTGACTACTCGCCCTACCCTACTCAGGAAGTACACTTTGGCCCCTCCGGTCTAAGTACCCTACTTCCTCACACATGTACTGATGAAGACAGAGTATCTTCTTGTACATATCCCATGGATATTTTCAACTTCGAAGATGCATCCAGGAGCCTGTTTTCTCTTGACAAGCTGGCATACGACACCCGATCTCGGTGGAGTTGCAGGGGAGAGCCCAGGGCTGCAAGGCCAGAGCTAAGCTAAAGGCTATGCTAACGGACAAATGGCAGTGCTACAAACCGTCCATTCCCTCCGTCATCATGGGGGGTTGAGCTGTCTGCCTTCAACAACAAACAGATTTACAGAGAGAGCACCTTGTTAATCTTTACAGAGACATGGCTAACCCAGCTGGTACCAGATGCTAACATGGATCTGTGGGGCTTCACTGCCATGGGAGCTGACAGAGACCCCAAAGCCTGCGGGAAGAGCAAAGGTGGGGAGCTGATCATTTGTGAACAGTCCCTGGTGTAACCTGGGCCATATTACTATTACTGAGTTGTTGGGGGAACAGTGGAGAAGACGAACGAAATGAACGACGACTTCAACCGGTTCAACCAGCCCTTGTACCCCCCCACCCTCTGCATCGCTGCATCCATCTCTCCTTCTTTCAACACATCCTCCCACACCCACCACAGCAGCTGCCTCCTCCTCCTCCGCCCCATCCACCAAAACACATACCACATTCTTCACTGCAGACCAAGTAAGAGGTCAACTGAAGAGGCTTCACCCCAGGAAAGCAGCTGGCCCTGATAAAGTATGTCCCCGACTGCTGAAGACCTGCGCTGCAGAACTGGGTGAGCCACTCCAGTGTCTCTTCAACCTCAGCCTGCTGGTGCCTACCCTCTGGAAGGCATCATGCATTGTTCGAGTTCTGAAAAATAACCGGCCAAGTGAGCTGAATGACTTCCGACTGGTGACACTCCTCAGACCCTAGGTGGAACATACCCAGGATGGTCTGAAGCTCACGTACTAGGCAGGTGTTGGTGTGGAAGATGCAATCATCTACCTGCTACACCAAGCCCACTCACACCTAGATAAGGGGAATGGCACAGTGAGGATCCTGTTTCTGGACTTCTCAAGCGCTTTCAACACCATCCAGCCCCTTATGCTTCAGGAAAAACTGAATGGGATGGGAGTGGACCCCTGCCTGGTCACCTGGATCTCCAGCTAACTCACGGACAGACCACAGTAGGTCAGGTTGAAGGACGTCACATTTGATACTGTGATCAGCAGCACTGGAGCACCCCAGGGCACAGTGCTGGCCCCTCTTCTCTTCACCCTGTACACAGCAGACTTCTGCTATAAC
Source organism: Acestrorhynchus altus (assembly GCA_034509495.1). Lineage (NCBI taxonomy): Eukaryota > Metazoa > Chordata > Actinopteri > Characiformes > Acestrorhynchidae > Acestrorhynchus > Acestrorhynchus altus. Next base: position 13,404,803 of record CM067518.1, read on the forward strand.
TCAGAGCTGTGTCACATTCAAAATTTTGCTGATGATACAGCCATAGTTGGGTGTATCAAGGATGATAGTGAGGAGTATTGGACTCTGGTGAGGGACTTTGCAGCCTGGTGCCACAGGAATCATCTGCAGCTCAACACCTCAAAGACCAAGGAGCTGGTCATTGACTTTGGGAGGTCCAGACCAAAGTCACAACCAGTTCTGATTGAGGGAGATGAGGTGGAGGCTATGGACTCCTATAAGTACCTCGGGCTGTGTCTGGACAGCAAGTTGGACTGGTCTTGTAACATCGACCACCTGTACAGAAAAGGACAGAGCAGGCTTTCTGAGGAGGCTACGGTCCTTCAACATCTGAACCAGTTTAGCCATTAGAAATTTTCCATTTATTATACTTCCAATACATCAATTACAAAACCCAACTGTTCACTTGCTGCCTAATATATCCACCCCTTGACAGGTGCCACTTTAATGAGATCCATGATGTTCAGCTTACCGGTCAGTGGTTTTAATGTCATAGCTGATGACCTCATTTAAAATTAATGGAGATGAAATAGGACAAACAGCATGTGCAGCCCAGACATCATAATTAGACACATTAAAGACCCTCTTTCAGTATTTGGGAATCAGTAATCATTCAAATGCCACCTCTTGACTAAGAAATGTAAACCAAGAAGTCTAGAAAGATAAGGTATAGAGAACTGGGTAAGGCAACTGTGAGCAGGGCTGTCCTTAATAGCCATCATACATCATAAATGGTCATTGTCTTCCCAAGATTCATCCTAATCCAGACATCCCCAGCTGAGTTCACCATCTCCTTTAATGGACCATAGACACTGATCTAGTGACTGATGTCATTCATGTCATTTGCCTTGCACTAAGCAACTGCTGTCACTTAAATATGTGCCTGTCAAGCAAGAGAAAATATTTTTTTGCATCCTGAACCATTACTCATCATAGTACTACCAGGTGGTTTTAGGTGCACAGAGAAGTAATGGTACTTCTTTTGTGGGAAAACAAAGAAATGAAAGAAGAACCTAAAATGATAGCTTTTCTGACCTGTTTTCTGTTTCATTTACTCACTGATATTTCATCACACAATTATGAGACCACCATGATAAAGTCTTTCTAGGCTAAGTTGTTAAGTATTGTTATTCTTATCCTTAGATTTGAGGCTTAGTTTACCGCCATGTATCTGCCCACAAAGTGTGGATCTTGGGTTCTAAGAGTTTATTCCGAGACATTTCTGTAAGCAGATCCAACCGTATGCAAGAATTGTGTCTTGCAAATATGTCTTTTTTAATACCTGGATATTCTTGTCTCATGTGGATATAAATAGATTGAATTAGATATATTTCTTTACACAATACTGAGATCAGTGTTCATTCCAGTTCATTTCATTTCAATTAAGTACCTTCCCCAAACAGATGTATTGCATTTTTATATTTTATTACATTTTACATTTATATTATATATTTTGTTCTATGCCGCATCTATTACTTTATGTATCATGGCTTCTTTACACAATTTACAGGTTGTTTGGCTTTTTCAAACCATTAAACAAACAAACAACTAAAATGCAGTTGGGAGATTTTGCTTTGGCAGCAGTGAAGGCTAGTAGGCTATTATTTGTAGTATAACTGCCCTCCATGATGATAGCACTGCAGTTTGTGGTAATGAGATACAGAACAAATGCTGTGCCTGTGGGTGTGCTGTCCATTGACCAGTCATCTCTCCCCTTTTCTCTCTCTCACTGTCTGCCTCCTGCCAGCTCTATAATACAGGTGGCAGATATCTAACCCTCACTAGCTTTGCAGTTCTATTCATCTGTCTATTCACATGCTGTGCTCACTCCTGGGGTGAAAAAAACATCACTGCTTTATACCTGCACATATCCTATGTACAAAAACCTTCCTCTTCAGCTTCTAAACACAAGAATCTGGTTGACAGAAATGGTGTATTTGCAGCCTTTTGTTGGTAATGAGGTTGAGACTGCTCAAAACAGACAGTGGAAGTATTGGAATTTGTTCTGTATGATAAAGCATTTTTATAAATTATCATTCTGTTAATGTAATTAAAATAACTGGTAGCTGTTTGGACAAATGCACATTAAAGGGTCAGTATTATAAATGCTAAAAATAAATGCAGTAAAATGACTGTCCTGAAAACAGGGAAATCCTGTTCATATGAAGATGTCAAGAGTCTCAATTCAAGCTCCTACAATCTGGAGAAAGCGTGGAGAGGCACAGAGTCCAAGGTGTCTGAAGTCTAGTCCATGTAATCTGCTGGTGTTGGTCCTGTGCTAGACAAACAAAAAATGTGACTTTTAGGAATTATAAAATGGGAAAGCTTCACTGGTACATCAAGAGTGAGCTATATGTGGTTGCTCTCACATCAACATGAAAACTTTGCCAAACAAATTAAAACTCTTAAGGCAATTGGTTTGGTGATCTTAGATTAGAGTTAGATGGCAAACCTCAGCAGCGCTAATGTTAAGCAGAAGCAGCAGAGGTGGGGAAAAAAAAAACAAACAAACAAACAAACAGACAAAAAAAACCCCAAAACAACAGGAACTATTAATGTTAATTAAATAACCATAAAGTCATCTATCTGCTACCAGAGAATTTTCAGTGAATGAGACAAAATATTTAGGCTGAAATCTAAACTTCTCTCTGCTGTTTAACAATTATTTATGAGCTTTAGGCTTGATGGGATGGGATAGTGTCTTATTTTATCTCTGATTTTATTTTAACCACATTCCTATGTATAGGGGACACCATAAGTACAATAGATCATATTTAAATAACTGGCAAAAATTATATATTTTTTAACTTTTAGAATGCTAGGTTACTTTTGTTAGTTAGATGTATTTTATTCACAAAATATTACACAAGTATTTATATGACACACATGCCATATGTTGTTATTTTCAGGGGATCCTAGACTACTCAAGTTTGTCTTAATTTGAGATGTTAAAATGAACATACATTCAATGTTGTATGAATTTGACCACGTAATTTTTTGTTTTATTTAGTTTTTTAATAAGAACAAAAAACTCTTTTTATCACACAAATCCTGTTGGAAATTGATCAGTCATAGTGATTGTGAGCTGAGAAGATTTGTTTTAGGAATTAAACTGACAAGGATATTTATAATTATAGGTTCTTCATAATACTTACCAGTGGTCCATATAAAATAAGAAAAACCCAGAATGTTCTCTGTTCAGTGAATTTTAGCGGTTTTCTGAGCTTGATTAGTTACTGATAATTCATCACACAATGATGAATCTGACATGGTTAAATAGATGTTATGTTGTGTGTATCATGTCTGTAGAACATTTCATGTGACTGCCCATGAAGAACAGATCCCAGGGCTATTGATAACTTTGGATTAACCACCAAAGATAAAACATAATACTGTGGAATGTAGTTTTGCACACCGTTTATCCAATCCAAGAGGCTACTTTTCAGTAGTGTATGTCTTGGTGAGAGATTGTTGACTGCTAGACATGCCTCTATGACACTTGGTCGTGTTTAAGTACTGAGGCCTTTTGGTGAACGCTTTAATCCTGCCTTTGCTGTGGAGCAACACAGAGCAAAACTGTCGTAACGATTATTGGTCAACCATATCTTTTATATATATATAAAAGGTTGAAAAAATCCTTAATACTTCCCCCTGCAGTTGGAGGAAGAACTGCTTGTTGCTTGCTTTTCCTTGGCATGAATTACATTTCAATGTGTTAAATATACTGCCGCAGTGCCGGAGAGGAGCACTCAACGCAGATCTGCTCAGCTGTGTGCACCAGATATGAGCAGAGAGATGTCAGACTGCTATTGAATGCTTCAAAGAGAACTCCAGCCATGATCAGCCAGAGACAGTACACACACACACACGCACGCAGGCACGCACACACACACGCACACGCACATGCACATGCACACACCCACCAACCCACCAACCAGCTGAGGGCCATACACACTTACTTCAAACAGAAACTTTAATAACAGCCCCTCAAATAAAGCTCTGCTTCTTTATTTATTAATTTTACACACTTGTTCTCTCTCTGTCTCAGATTTTTAATTCTCCTTCTCCCTTTCTTCTCCTCTCTCTTTCCATCTCTTTCTCCTTCTTTCACAATTTCTCTTCTCTCCTTCTTTCTCTGTTTCTCCTCTTTTCTCTATTTTCCCCTCACTCTGTTTCTCCATCTCTTCCCTTTATCTCTCTCTTCTCCCCTTTTTACATATCCATCCTTCCTAATTTCTTTTTCAAATCTCTCTTTCATTCTCTCTATATTACACACCCTCCATTACATCCTCTCTCCTTTTTTCACTATTTTGGCCTCTTTTCAACCTAGCTGGTTGCTGTGAATAGGCATGTGGCCCAGCTCACTGCCCTTTAATGTGTGAATTCACTAGTCTGTATGTGTTTGTTTCACTGTATGGATGGGTTAAATGTGGAGGACAAATTCCCATGTGTGCAATCATAGTGGGCCTATGTGCATGTGTACAATTTTCTATCTCCTTCATTATGTCTTTCTACATCTTTTCTTCTCACAAGTTCTATCCCATCTCAGTTGTGACAATAATATTGTTAAAGTAAAAAAAGGCCCATCTCTCTCTCTCTCTCTGACTCCTGATATCTCTTTCTATCCCTCTCTGTACCCCCACACCACTCTCCAGTTGCTGTTTTTGCTGCAGTGCGTACAGAGCTGACTGTGTTGCAGTGCAGTGCAGTAATCTTAGCAGTGCTCTTCATCAACTGTTCCATCTCCCCCTGTTCTGCTAACACAGCAGCCTACTGCTGTGAAACCCTGCACGTTTTTCCACAGCTTGGGCTGCACACTGCACACTAAAGATATTGTCCTGAAGAAAAATGCTCTGTACATGAGAAACACTCCAGCAAACTGTGCTTGAATGTATAATTTGTAGAATGTTAAGGATACAGGTAAGAGCATAGTCATTGGACTATTTTCGCTGTTGTTTTTTTCCTCCACTCTCCAGCACGTTGGCTTTGAAAAGAAGCAGTGAAAATCAGCTTTAAATGAGCTTTAATATAAAGTATGGCTTCAGGGTTTTTGAACCCGACTTCTATTGTTTTCTGTCAGGAGAGGAAATTGCTGAAAATTGAGGCAAATAGATGCTTGAGCAACTGCCCATTGATTTGTCAGATGAATGAAACTGTGGGATTAGTACAAGTTTGATACAATGCAAAAAAGCAACAAACCATCCCTAAATTAAGGTTTCTTTCATTTATTTTAAATGGACAGTACTGTTGCTGTAAGGATTGTGAGCTGAACAGATGAAGACTAGGGAAACAGAGGAAAATGCTGGGGTTGATGGTTTAATGTGTAACACTAAGCACAGGACAAACGGAACATGCTGACCAATGCATATGACATTGACGGGAACTAAACATGAAAAAGACTTAACTAACCACAATGAATAGACAAACTGACAAAAACTTAGACTAACATATGGAACTGCAGGCTGAACTGAGACTGAACTTGGGGAACATCAGACACACAAAATGAAAACGAAGACTGAATAGGAGACTGGACACAGGGGTATTTGGGGGACTCGAGACACGACAGAAGAGATGGAAGATGAAAGGAAAGATGACTGGACCATGGGTACTTGGGGCCGCACAGACACAGTAGACAGGACTGAAAACTGGTGATTGAACCAAAGAAAAGTGAGACAAAGAAGATTGGACTGGATATGGGACAGAGGATGGGACCAAGGGAACAAGAGACGCTGATCCTGGGGACTGGATTTGGGATGAGACAGGAGTGGGCACAGGGACAGGGATAAATACACAGACAGGGACAGACACAAAAACAATGACAGGGACTTAAAAAAAAAACAGACACAGGAACAGATACATGTACAAACACATGACTGGATAGAAACAGGGGTGAGGACAAGGGTACAGACATGGAAACAGGCTGAGACTGAAACATCAAAAATGGTATGGGCCCAGATCTGGCAAAAGTCCCAGTTGTTTGGGGAGCCAGACCGGGCACAGTTCTAAAAGTAGATATAGTTTGAAATTGTCTCTTTGTCAACCTCCTAGATGCCTTGAGGGACACATGTGTTTGTAGCTGTGGCCACCTCAGAGACCATGGTATCATGAGAGACAGACTCCGCCCTTGAGTTAGGAACACAAGCGGTGAATTCTGCCCTCTGGACAGGATCATCGGCAGTAGACTCTGCTTTCTGGGTGGGAATACAGGCTGCAGGCTCTAGCTTCCGAACAGCAATATGAGCGGATGACTCCGCCTTCTGGACAGGAACACAAGTGGTGGATAGCACCAAACAGGTTCTCTATGGCATTGCATGCCCTCCTCCCTTTACTAGAGGCAGCACCCGATTTCACTACAACCCCTGTTGCCAAATCTGTCACTTCGAGCACTGCCTCTACTTTGACGGGAGTGACCATAGCGTGCAACCCTAACACCCTCAGCGCTCAGCGGTCCTCCCCACTGCAGCTATAAATGACTTATGAGTTAGTATGGATTCACAAAAAAAACATCAGTTTTAGTCCATTCATTCTTAATACAGAATTAGATGCAGTTGCTCACAAGATCCTGATCCATAGGTTTCTCAGAGAAAGTCTACGATTCACTACCACACTCATCTTCTTATTCACTTCTTTCTGGTCAAGCTCACATTAGTTCTGGAGTTTACCCATAATTACTAGGCAGTAGCACACTGGGCAAAGTGCCAGCCCATTGCAGGGTACCACACCCAGTGTGCTCCATACAACACGTGAACACACCACTGTTTGGGTGCTCTAAATCTAGTTAAATATATACAAAGTGTGCACTCACTTCTTGCCGTATCTCCATCTGGATTTATAATCATTTCAAACTATTTTCTTAACCTTCTTTTTTCTTAAGCTCATATTTTGTGTTACATTTTGAAGCAAATATGTAAAATGTTAACATTGCCTTAATGAGCTTTAATGTACATTTTATCATGGGACATGTTAACTGAGAGTGATAAATTGAGAAACACGTATTAAAGAAATCCATGTAGGTTACTTAGAAAAATCCAAATAGTTCTGATGTTGATGCTGATGCTGGATGTTAGGGTATGCAGTGTGTATGCATTTGCACATCTATGTCATCATTGGGTGCAACAGCTGAATGCATTTATTAGGGTTGTCTGCAAAAAATGGACATATATGTTCATAAACTACTCTAAATCCAGTCAAAATGATCCGTAACAAAACTGAACTATTAACATAATGACAGACAAAAAGTAAACAGACAAAAGTAAAACTGTAAAAATATAAAATTTACAAACATAAAAAAAGTAGATTTGAGTTAAGCTTACTTAGCATACACTATATTTATTAATTTAATTTATTCAATAAAACATAAAATGTCCGTCTGTTCATCCGTCTTCTTCCACTTATCCGGGGCCGAGTCGCAGGGGCAGCAGTCTAAGCAGGGATGCCCAGACTTCCCTCTCCCCCGACACCTAAGCCAGCTCCCCAGGAGGGACCCCGAGGCGTTCCCAGGCCAGCCGAGAGACATAGTCCCTCCAGCGTGTGCTGCGTCTACCCCGCGGTCTCCTCCCCGTGGGACGTGCCTGGAACACCTCGAGGAGGCGGAGTCAAGCACCCCGTTTCTGTTGAGGAGGCGGAGTCCACCTCTAGAAATGTGCCCAGTCTGGCTCCAAGGACAATTGGGACTTTTGCCAGATCTGGGCCCATACCACTGTCTCAATCTGTTCCGGCATCCATGCCTGAACCCATGTCTCAGTTTTGTTATGTTTTTATAGCCATATCTCTTCCGGTTTTAGCTCCTATGTCCGTTCCTGTCCCATTCATGTGTCTGGTTTTGTCTTCCCGGTTCCTGTCACTGTGTTTGTGTCAATCACAGTCCGTGTGTTTATCCAAGTTCCGTTTCCTAATCCTGTCCTGTCCAGAATCCTGTTTCCAGTTGCGTCAGTGTCTCCAGTCAAAACTACCTTGGTCCCATCCTCTGTCCAGTCTCCAATCCAGTCTCCAATCTCCTTTGTTGTCCAGCCAAGTGTTTAGTTCTGTCACCTGTGTCTTCTGTCCAGCCCCATGTTCCCCAGGTCCAGTCACCTGTTCTGTCTCCGGGCTCGTCCTGGTCTCCTGTCATGTTTCATGTTCCCCAAATCCCCCACATCCAGTCATCTGTCTTGTCTCCAGTCCTGTCTTTCATATCTCCTTTCCAGTCACGTGTCCCTCAGTCATCTGTCCAGCCCCCAGTCATGTCTGTTTCTCCTGTCATATCATCTGTTCCTCAAGATCAATTTCCTGTCTCATTTTGTGTGTCTCCAGTCTGTTTCCCAGTCCAGTCTAGTTTGTCTAGTGTCTTCCAGTTGGGAGGGGGGCCTACTGTCATGTCTGTCTCTTGTCAGTCCTGTCTCCCCTGTCAGTTTCCCCCATGTGCTCCTTAGCACATGGTTTGTGTTTGTTTTGACATAGTCTCCTCCCTCATTCCACCCATTACCACCTGTCCCCTCGTTAGTCTGTTCCAGGTATTACCCATGTCATTTTAGTATTTAAGACCTGTCATCCCATCCTGTCTTTGTTAGTGCATTATTATACTGCTCTATTGTAGTCCTTTGATGTATTGTTCTGTTGTCTAGTCACTGTTATAGTTATCTAGTTAATGTTACTGCTTATGTTTGCTTCTGTTAGTCTTTGTCATCTTTTAGTTCCATCAGTTTTGTTTTCAGCATTGTTCAGTGTATTCAGTTTGTTTAGTGCTTTATGTCACTATTAAATCTACAACCCCTGTGTTTGCTTCCACACCCTTCGTCATTTGTTCCTGACAGATGGGAAGACTGGAGATGAACGGTACAGATACGTGACAGTAGGTCTCTTCCCAACAATTGGGCATAGTTCTGGAGGCCTATGTTGTGGAAAGCTTTCTTAGTGTCAACCTCTTTACAGACTCTGGAATGCAGGTGGCAGACTCCACCATTGGAATGCCAGTGGCAGGCTCTGCCTCTGGAATGCCAGCTGAAGGCTCCACCCTCTGGACTGGAGCACTGGTGGGAAGGTTTCTGTGAATCCTTGAAGAACAGCTCATGATGGATTGCTAGTTGCTCCCAGTGAATCCAGGGAACCCTGCTACTTCCATGGTTAACAGGTCAGTCCTTCTGTCAGGAATGGTGATCTTAGCTGAACATACTTATGCGGGAGTAAACTCAGGGATTGATAGTTTAATCATACATGAAACATGAAACAAGCTATTTGAGAAACAAAACAAACTGACTAGAAACAAGAGCATAGATAAGTTGACATTAAGACACATAAACTAGCATAGACATGGAGACAAGAGGACTGACCTGGATAGACTGAAACAGAAGGTCTTAAATAACTAGACATGATAACACACATCTGAACCTGATGACAAATGAGACACAGGTGGGAATGGGTGGAGACAAGACACATGTGCTAAGAAGCATGTGGGGAAATATAAAAAACATTGACAATACATGAAAACCGGAGATGAACAGTACAGAAACGCGACAGGAATCAGGAATCAGCCAACTAAATGTTTATAAGTGAATATTCCAATAAAATGAAATTTAAGTAAAAATTCCAAATATGTCTCCTGAGACACCAAACATCAATATTTGAGCAATTAAAAAATCCCTGTCAGGAGTTATTCACGACACCCAGTCAAGTCATTAGGAATGAGTAGCAAGACAAATCTGAAGTCTGTTTGTATGTGACAAAAGTGTGACTCAAATCAACAGTTTGAATGGCCCATCTCTATTGCTTAATTTGTTTACAGATATAATGTAGATGATAGTATAGCTCAGGCAGAGGGTGAAGTCCTGAGTGCCTTATTTAGTGAAGCAAACCTACGCTCTTAATCCTCTGGAACCTGCAGTTCATAAAAGTTACCCACAAATGGGATTATCCATTTTAAATGAGTAATTATTATCTAGCAAGTACTGCATATCATTTGCCACCAGCATGATGATAAGGCCCCTTCTGCCCTGCAAGAATTGAAGAAGAAGAAGAAGAAGAAGAAGAAGCATTAGGAGGAGGTAGGTTAGAGAGGATGTAATGAGATGTTCCTGTGTGGGCAGTTGACAGAGACTATGGAGTCAGATTGAGTCAGAAATGTTTGTAACATCATGTATTAGCTTGAGAGGAGCATGAGAGGTGGAGAGAGGTTTGCAGATGCAGCCTTTCACCAGAACTTGATCACAATGATTACATAACATCATGAAATGATGTTAGCAAGAGTTGGGCTGCCACCCTTTTTCAAGCCAAAACCAGACACCCCAAAATTCCAAATACAGCTGTTGCTGTTGGAGGATTGCTAATCTCCCTGAAATTAAGTGACAATTTGTTTGATACATAGTTCTTACTTTTTGAAGTGTTTATTGGAGACAGTCACACATTATAGATATTGCTATTTTCAGGAGATCCTATGCTATTCTAACAGAACTTGGAACTCTATGAATTTAAACATGTTTTGATGAAAAAAAAAATACTTACAGCTACATGTTTTGCTTGTAAAGACTAAAAAACACTTTATATCTCAAAAATCCTGTTGGACGTTATTCATATAGAGTATTTTTGAGCTGAAAATGCAAAAATGCAATGATATAGAGTGACAAGGATATTTAAAATGCCCTCTCCAGGTGGGAATGAGTTCAAGTACATCAGGATTTTATTCATGAGTGAGGAAAAGATGGAGCGGGAGGTTGGCAGGTGGATTGGTGTTGCATCTGCAGTGCTGCAGACTCTGAGCTTGCCTGTTGTGGTGAAGAGGGAGCTGATCCAAAAGGCAAGGCTCTCAATTTACCGGCAAGATACTATACTGATTCTCACCTATTGCCACAAGCTTTGGGTAGTGACTGAATGAATGAGATCCCAAGTACAAGTGGCTGAAATGGAATCTCTCTAGAGCTGGAAGAGGTGGCTGGAGAGAGGGAGGTCTGGGCCTCTTTGCTTAGGCTGCTGCCCCATGACATGGACCCCGGTTAAGCAGCAGATAATAGAAGGATATTTTAAATAATAATATAATAATTATCTTCATTTATGTTATTTTCCTATGCATCATTAAAGAAAATACTTAAATTCAGGTTTGACAAAGTATCAAAATATAAACAAAATCAGAAGTATATCATGTTACATGTAATGAATATAAATATGGGCTGCAGCCATATGATAAAGGCAAATTCAATGAGGAATTCTTCCCAGACAAGAATTTGAGTAGTTTGTCTTCCTTTAAAAAATTTTGAATTAATTTATTTCATTATTTATTGATCTTTACGAATGCAACAGCCACAGAATCTACCTTATTATTACTATTTATTTCAATATGGTCAGATGTTTTGTGCAAAACAGTGTAATCATGTATGAAAAAAAAATTAAGAATATATATACAGGGGTTGGACAATGAAACTGAAACACCTGGTTTCATAATAACCACAATAATTTTTCAGTATGGTGTACCAGGGCCTCCTTTTGCAGCCAATACAGCGTCAATTCGTCTTGGGCATGACATTTTTTGAATACAATCCGGGTTAGCACCCGAACATCCCTTTCAGACAGCTTCCTCTTAACTCCACAGTTAATCCTGTTCGATGTGGTTCATCCTTCTTGGTGGTAGCTGACATTACCCTGGATACCATGGCTCTTGATACATCACAAAGATTTGCTGTCTTGGTCACAGATGCGCCAGCAAGATGTGTACCAACAATTTGTTCTCTATTGAACTCTGGTATGTCACCCATAATGTTGTGTACATTGCAATATTTTGAGCAAAACTGTGCTCTTACCTGCTAATTAAACCTTCACACTCTGCCCTTACTGGTGCAATGTGCAATTAATTTAAGAGTGGCCACCAGGCTGCTCCAATTTAGCCTGGTGTTGGACAGTTTCATTGTCCAACCCCTATATATATATATACATATATAATCAGTGAAAAATAATACAACATTGCCCCCCTTGTTATAAAATGTGAATCTATGATAGATTCCACTTGCCTTATACCTTAATAGATTACCTTCTATCTCTACCATTTTTATATAAATGCATTAAAAGTCACTGCTACAGGTTTCAGTAAATCGGCTCAGTAGCTCCTCACTCTGCAAGTCTCAACTCCTACGCTGTCTCTCTGTTGCTGATGTGCATTCATTGGGAGCTGTGGGAGCTTTGGATAACCCAGTCTCATTTGTCATGCTTAAGTGTTGCTCTCTAGGTTGGAAGAAAGCAAGGGGTATAAATCTTAATACTGCAATAGTCAAATAACCAATCTGCTTACATCCCCACGCCCACAACACCTCCCCTCACACCCTTACTCACACTCCATGTGCTAATGTGAACCGGACAGCAGTTAATTCTGGTTAATGTCATCGCTTGTTATATAATTGTGCTAATGAAAATGGCATCTTCCTCTAGATGACAGATGAGATATCTGTTCAGCTCCTTGTCAGTTCAGGGCTTCTGCTTCTTCTAGGTGCTACTTGGCTAAAATTGTGGCTGTGAATAGTTTGATTGCTTAGTGCTGTTGTTTTTATTTGGTTGGAAAACTAAATCTAACAAAGTGTAATTTTTATTTAGGGTGAGGCACACATTTCTAAAGCCTTGGATAAGGGATGAGGATTACAAGACTTTTTAAGTCATAGCAGCTTATAAACAGACTCTCATATTTCCCGGCTGAGTTTTGCTGATTTTTATATGATAAAAAAAATATCCATTGTACAATAATTGACTACAGATCTCACACCACACAATTTCAACTTGCTGCTGAAATAAACACACTCCAAGATATGCCTCACATTACCTAGTGAACTTGGAATAAACATGAAATTACATCAGCTGTCTGTGGTCATTGCTTGTACTGTAAAAAAACAAAATGAAAAAAGTGTTTGTGGACATTGGTGGGAAGTAAGCAGAATACATATTGGAAGCTAGTCTTTGTACATGGAATTTCAGTTCCACCTTAAATGGCATTGCTATATTGCACACATACTAGTGCCAGAATGAAAATGCTGCATAATTTAAAGTGGAATGTTAAATTAAATGTGAACGCAAAGTTTTCTCTTGATATATGTCCTGTATAGTTTTCATACTCAGTTTTCCATGGCTGTTGATAACACTGGTTCTGATTGAGTTGCTGATGAGTATACACAGGACCAAAAAACCTATACTTTTACTTTGCTCTGTGTGATCAAGAGGTCAAAAACTGGAGTCTGTCCAAATCTAATTTTTCATCAGTCATTCAGACCACTGCAGCCACAGCACAAATAAGAACTTACTAAACAATCTTCAGGAGCCTCTTTAACTCCAGGGCAGAAATTTCAGTTTTTGGATAAATGGAGTGCATTTGCTGCCTGCATCCACTTAAGATCTTTCTTCCAAGCTGAACACAGACCTCTAGGGTTAATTTGCTCATATGTTCATCACACTTTTAAATGAAATAAATCTTTAAAAAAAAAAATCAAGCCAGAGATGACTAGTCACTACCTTAGGACAAGAAGGATGTCATCAGCTTCCAAAGGACACAAGCATTACTGAAGTTGTCCTTGTGAGCTGGCAGGCTATTTGCCTCAATATGCTGAAGATGAAACAGAGTAGAGTCTCATGGACTTTACATTGGGGCAAAATGTTTCCCACACTAATGAAGTTTCAGGGCACCTTGAAATTCAGAAATATGTATATGATGAAATGCTAAACCAGCCATTAGGGGTGTACTTTGTGTACTTCTGGTGCAGGTCCCAAGCCCATGTAAAGGGTGAGGGTTGCATCAGGAAGGGCATCCAGTGTAAAACATGTGCCAAAACTACAATGCGAATCACAAATATGACTGTTATACCGGATCAGTCAAGGCCCGGGTTAACAATGAACCCCTCTGGTGCTGTTGACCAGCAGGGTGCTGGTGGAAATTGGACTACTGTAGGTCGAAGACCATCGAGGAGGAAAGGAGGAAGACGGGTTAGAAGGCAGCAAGAGAGAAGGAAAGGCAGGAGTGTGGAGGTTAGAGTAGGAACTCTGAATGTAGGGACAATGACTGGTAAAGGCAGAGAGTTTGCAGACATGATGGAGAGAAGGAACATAGATATTGTGTGAGTTCAGGAGACCAGATGGAAAGTAAGCAAGGCCAGGAACATTGGAGGTGGATTCAAACTGTTCTATCATTGTGTAGATAGGAAGAGAAATGGAGTAGGGATAATCTTAAAGGAACAGCTTGTGAAAAGTGTTCTGGATGTAAAGAGTGTCAGACAGGTTCATGAGTTTGAAGTTGGAAGTTGATGGTGTAATTTTTAATGTTGTCTGTTCATATGCACCACAGGTTGGTTGTCAGAGGAGAAAGGATTTTATCCTTATCAGGACATGTCACCTAAAAGGGATTAGAGATTGTAAAGTGGTGCCAGGGGAAAGTGTACTAAAGCAGCATGGGGTGGTTGTCTGTAAAATGAGATTAGAAACAATGAAGAGGAAGAGAGTGAAGACAGAGCCAAAGATTAGATGGTGGAAGCTGAAGGAGGAGGATGGTTGCAGGCAGTTCAGGGAAAAAATGCAACAGGCCCTTGGGGACAGTGAGGAGCTACCTGAGGACTGGGAAAGTACAGCTAAAGTGGTGAGACAAACTGGCAAGAATGTGTTGGATGTTTCATCTGGTCAGAGGAAAGAAGACAGGGAAAGTTGGTGGTGGAATGAGGAAGTCCAGGAGAGTATTCAGAAAAAGAAGGCAGCTAAGAAGAATTGGGATAACCAGAGAGATGAAGGAAGAAGGCAGGAGTTCTGTGAGGCTAGTCACATAGTGAAAAGAATGGTGGAAAATGCTAAGGCTCAGGCCTATGATGAGAGGCTGGACAGCAAAGAAGGAGTAAAGGACTTGTGTCATTTGGCTGAACAGAGAGATAGAGCTGGAAAGGATGTACAGCAGGTTAGGCTTATAAAGGATAGAGAGGGAAATTTACTAGTGAGTGAACAGAGAGTGTTTAGTAGATGGAAGGAGTACTTTGAAGAGCTAATGAATGAGAAAAATGAGAGAGAGAGGAGGACAACAGGGGGCAAGATAGTGGATCAGGAAGTGCAGAGAATTAGTACGGTGGAAGTGAGGGCAGCTTTAAAAGGGATGAAAAATGGAAAGGCAGGTGGTCCAGATGACATACCTGTGGATGTATGGAGATGTTTAGGAGAGAAGGCAGTAGACTTTTTGACCAGGTTCTTTAACAAAATCCTGGAGAGTGAGCGGATGCCTGATGAGTGGGGAAGCAGTGTACTGGTCCCCTTGTTGATCAGCCACACCATGAAGGTATGGGAAAGAGTTGTTGAAGCAAGCTAAGACTAGAGGTTCAGATCAGTGAGCAGCAGTTTGGTTTCTTGCCCAGAAATCATACAACAGATGAAATTTTTGCATTGAGAGTATTGGTAGAGAAGTACAGAGAAGGTCAGAAGGCATATGATAGGGTGCCAAAAAAGGAACTGTGGTACTGTATGAGGAAGTCAGTTGTGGCTGAAAAGTATGTGAGGGTGGTGCAGGACATGTATGAGGATCATGAGACAATGGTGAGGCATGCAGTTGGAGTGACAAATGGTTTCAAGGTGAAGGTATGGTTACATCAGGGATCAGCTTTGAGCCCCTTCTTCTTTGCAATGGTAATGGACAGGTTGACAAATGAGGTCACAGTAGGCTCCATGGATCATGATGTTTGAAGATGACATTGTAATCCGTGGTGAGAGTAGAGAGCCAGTAAAGGAGAACCTGGAGAGATGGTGGTTTACACTGGAGAGGAGAGGACTGAAGGTCAGTAGAGACAAGAAAGAATACATGTGTGTGAATGAGAGGGTGGCAGATGGATAGGTGACGATGCAGAGTAGAGGTGGTAAAGGTGGATGAGGCAGGGTGGAGTGGGTGGAGACGGATGTCAGTGCTGATATGTAACAGAAGGATAGCAGCAAGAGTGAAAGGGAAGGTTTACAAGACAGTAGTGAGACCTGCTATGATGTATGGTTTGGAGACTGTGGCTCTGTCTAAAAGACAGGAGGCTGAGCTGGAGGTGGCAGAGATGAAGATGCTGAGGTTTTCGTAGGGAGTGACAAGGATGGACAAGATTAGATAAATGAGCAGATCAGAGGGACAGTGAAGGTGGAGCAGTTTGGAGATAAAACCAGACAGGCATGTGTTGGACATGTGTTGAGGAGGAATATTGGATATATTGGACAAAGATTGTAGTAGATGCAGCTGCCGGGCAGAACGAGAAGAGGAAGACCTCGGAGAAGCTTAATGGATGTAGTGAAGGTGGACATGGAGATGGTTGGTGTGACAGTAAAGGAGGCAGGGGATAGGGCAAGATAGAGACAAATGATCCGCTGTGGTGACCCCTAAAGGGAGCAGCTGAAGAAGAAGAAGAAGAAGAAGAAGAAGAAGAAGAAGAAAAGTAAATGATGAAATGCTAATAATGACTACTGTCTCAGTGTGGAGGACAAATGAGAAGAAAACCTGTTAAAGTGTTTCTCAATCAGTCTATATTATATAGAAAAGACTAAGCAATTTACAGTGATTTCTAAGACAACATTCTGACACTGCTATACAGTGTACCACTTTGGAATAAGGAAGGTTGACCATCATGGTTAGGATGTTGCAGCCAGGAGGATTCAAGTAGGCTTAGTTTGTAAGATCCTCCTTCAAGTTCAAACCTAGTGAAAGCAATTTCATCAACCCAAATGGACCCACAATGTGAAATTTGAGTCCAATGAAGATGGTGATGGGAGGATATTTTTGAACAAGCACCTCAACAAAAGCCAACACATTACATAGCACAATACGTATTAAGTAATTAGAGTGAACACACAGTTCTATACAGATTGCAAGTGTACTAAAATTGTTATAGTAAACTAAGCATATTTGGAAAAAAAATGTGTAGAATGTCAATTATATTAAGTAATTACTATACTATAATTACTATAATATTCTTACCTGAGATATTGCCTGATGGATATAGGTTGAGCAAGATACCATGATTATTACTGGTATTTCTGATTGCCTCATAGAACTGAATTGAATTGAATATGAACAAGATTAATCTCTGACCAGCTCTGACCAATGTAGTTTCAGTGATCAGATTTTTGGGGTTAATGAAGACATACTCTTTATTCTGTTGTAGGATGCAGATTCATCAGGCTCTGCAAGGTCTACCACAGGCTGAACTGAAAAATGTTTTAGCATTTTTAAAATATATTTGAAATCATTGGAAAACAGCAGCTAATCTTTATGACCATCCTATGATGAATGAGCAAAAAAAATCACTTTCAAAAGAGAGCATGTTGACATGTAAAAGATGCATAATGTTACTTCATCATTCACTTTAACTCGTGAAGTTCCTATATAACACATACTAAACATCATAGATGTTGGAGATCAACAGTCTCCTCACTTATGTATGCTGAATGTCTAATATGTCAGTGTTTGGGACAAAAACAACTCTTTTTAAAAGTCATTAATCATTTTTATCATATTTTGATTAAAGAAAAGAGTCATGTCTACATTTGTTTTTCTCATTATATTGACTAAATATTACTTCAGATTTCAGAAATTCTGTTGTGACTTGGTCATCTAAAATGTCTCTTTTTATTTTCCTATATAACCAAATATCTTGCTCAGTAATGTAATTAGCCCCACCCCCTCTTTGGTTTGGTTGAGTTATTTTAAATATACAAAACTGATTCTGGGTTAAAATTAAAATTAAAATTCATATATTTATGCACCCTCTAGTAAAGTTCTGAGAGCAGCAAACTGAGGTGTGGCCATCTAAAGGACCTTGTATTTTCAGTGGCAAACAAATCAAATCACCCCCAGTGTGAAATGATGCTTCACTTCCCATAGGATGTCACCGTGAGAAGTCACATGCATACAAACGTGAATACAAAAAATAAATAAATAAAAAACACAGACACATGAGAAGGAAGGAAGGCTGGTTTGAGCATCAGCTTGAACTAATTAGACTCATCACCATGACAACAATGAGTCACCTTGCTCCTGGAGGGGACATAATTGTCAGTCCCCCTCATGCTCCCCTTTATATATGCCATGTGCTGCTGATAACAAACATAAATAAAGTAATACATGATGAATATAAGGAGACAAACTTGTACAGTGTAAGTTATGCAACACCAGACACACCAAGACTAAAAACTGCAGGTTGTATTTCAACACAAATGCTGTGTTGAGTGTCATCACTTTTGATAAGTTACTTCCACAGTGGTTAGTGTTTTTATTAGTTTTGTGAAGCTTAGTGGGTGGGTTTCTGACTAAATCTTGATTTCAGTGTCAGAACACTCCTATTTAAAAAATACATAAACATTAAAGTTGTATTTGGGATTTTCTGTGAACACTGACTTTCTGAGTTGGGGGATTATCAATTTAAACATACAAACAAGCAAATAACAAACATTATCAATTGAATGTTTATCAATTATCAATTTAACTATTTGAAACTAAGTGTATCATATTTGGTACAACTTTGAATGTTGAGACCTCATCATTGTGATAGTAAATATCTTAAATAATTATCAAACTATTAAACTAATAATTAAAACTATTATTAAAATGAATAATTATTTAATAATTAAACTACATAAGAATCATTCAATTAAATAACCAGTTATACCATTAATATAACTAAATATAATTTTGAAATTATCAGCAGTGAAAATTTCACATTCAATCACACACAGTACAATATCACACAATATCACACACAGTAGTAAGCTTTTTTTCCACTGGAGACATAAACATAACTCTCCAGGTGACAGTCCTAGAAAACAGATGTGCTTTTTTGGGGTTGTTTGAATGAACACTTGCTGAGTCTATAACTAAACAAACAAGTCTAAACAAACATCGGAGCTTTACTTGATCAGCAGACAGAGCCTTTCCTGCTTGCACAGACATGCATCTCTTCATAGTGCATTCTAACATTCAGGTGTGCTGATATGAGATGCAGGACACATCCTAGCTAATGAAAATTAATTTACTCTCATCACTGGAAGGATCTCATTCACTTTTGGGAGGATATGCACAATCTGAGGTAGTAGGCAAAGCAATTTATTCATGCATGACATATCTGGCCTGGCCTGCATGGGTCAAGCAAATAAAATTGCAAATTGATTCCTTCTCCCTAATTGGAAAGTGGTGTGTACAGGGCGGAGGCAGATGTGCTGTCTCAAAAGGCTGCCGGCTTCAATCAGTGTCAAGAAGGACTTTGATGTTTGAGGCCTGCATCAGACTAGTAAACTATGCACAGCTTCTTTATCAAGCTCTTCATCATTGGAGATTAAAACACACACAAAACAACTCTGACTGCAGCAGCTATGCTTTGCTTTTTTGCTGCCAATGAGATCAGATCTCATACTTACATTGTTAACACTTGATTGTCAGTGATGGCAGCTATGGCCTGGTGGCTAGGAAACCACAAATTTGCTGGTTCAATTCCTTGAACTGGCAGGACACGACTGAAGTGCCCTGCTCCCTACGAGCCATGGATAGTGCTAACCACTGTTCCGGGCATGTGTGGTTACTGCCCCTACTGTGAGAATTCACTAGTGCGTAAGTGTGTTTCATGGATGGATGGGTTAAATGTGAAGGACAAATTGACCCAGTGGGTCTTTATGCATGTTTACATTTTAAGCAGATGTGACTATAGACATTAGACAAATGTGCAAATTCACACACCAAACTTGCACCTACAAAGCAGTACTGTCAGTACTGTCAGTACTGTCAGTACTGTTTTTAAAAATACCTCATACAAATTTTGAAGGTTCTTTATATATTTTACATATAACATGCATTTGACAAAGCACCAGTGGATGGAAGCTCATTGTTAGAGGCATTTTGATCATATACTATGTATGTGTTGTTGCATATCTTGGTGGCTTGTTAAGTTTACTTTTCCATTGAATGTTGTCAAAAACTGCAAGCCATTGAAAAAGACCTTTGAAGATATTCTTGCAAGTAGACATTTGTACATTTGTGACAAAAATGAAAAACAAAATAAACACTGTTTAGGGACTGAGCAAACAAACATTTTAGACATTAGGTGTAGTTTCAAATAGAGGAAGGTGAAGTTTAGGTTTGTCAAGTGACTTCAAGTTTTTTGGTTACCAGGGTCATGCTCACTTTAGGTTCCTTTATGGACTCAAATGTTCCTCAGTGCTTTCAGTGTCTGTGTCTGTAACAACTTTTTGATTATGAAGTAAGATAAATATGACATTCTGCAACATATGAACATGAACCAGTTGCTACCATGCCTAATGCCTAAAGGGGTATAAAGCCCCAAGCATCGAGTCATGGAGTGGTGGAACTGTGTTCTCTGGAATCAAAAGTACTCTTTCCTGTATTTTTGGGATGAGATGTGGATAATGTGAGCTTGTGATCATCCAACAACCTGCAATCACTAACACTCTTAATAATGATTAACTGCAGCAATTCCCTAAATTAAATTAAATCTCCCCACCATTAAAGGTGCAGGCCTCCGCGGAGGGGTCGACCTGAGCCCCCTGCATAGGGCGCCTCCTCCATTATTAATAATAATTAATAATTATATATTTAACAATTAATAATTAATAGTCATTAATACTACTACTACTACTACTACTACTACTAATAATAATAATAATAATAATAATAATATTGTGTATGTGTTGCATGTTACTAAATCCACAGCTAATTTCCAAATGTGCAGTGTGATGGCACCTATTCTATGTCTACCACAGCAACATTGAGAACTGGAGTTATGTTGATGATATAGTTATGCTTCATCAGACTCACTTATCTCATGATCACAACCTAATAGACTCACTGTGACAGTGCATGAAATATGCAACTAATTGTGACAAGGCCAAATGTCCTTCAAATAAATAAGGACAAAACAGATGTTACTGTGCTAGTCACTAAGACAGAATAATTAAAGTGCACAGTTTTTATTCAGTTCCCAACAAGGATACACACTAATTAAAGACAAACAGACAAGAAAACAGAGATTAGGAAATGGAATTAGAGAGTTGGTGAAGCAGCTGTCAACTGTGTATCATAAGTGGAGTTTGTTTCTGCAGCTAGTTAAGGAACTATATTTCAGTGGAAGGGAATATTAACATTAAAACACATTATATGCAATGTTCACACCAATAAAATCATCAAGGTCACATGTTACCTTAAACAACAGCACAGCTGTGATGAAACATGATATAATTCATCACACCCATGCTGTTATTTCACAATAACACAATATTGCTTAAGTATTTTTATTTACTAAACATTTACTACATAACGTCTCACTTGATCATAAATACAGCAATATATAGAGCTGCCAACGTTGAAATTAATGCATGTGTGCTGAGAAACAGAGTTCTCATTATTAAAGAAGCCATTAATCAAATTTGTTTTGTTATAACATCTATTTTACTTGCTGTGTTTGTAAAATATCTATGTGTACAATGTGTACAAACTACAATTGCACTTTCAATGGTTTCTTTGAACTGTTTTACTTTATTTTCTAAACAAATGAAGCTAGGGATGCATGGTTTGGTGCACATATGCAGGTGATCTTAATGTGCATGCTTGATTTTTTTCTTACCTGCAGAAGCTGTTACTTGTTGGCAGACAGCCAATGAGTGAGAAAATGTAAGTGAGCAATTGAACAATGCTACTGCATTAAATTTTGTGTAAAGATTGGCAATTCCCAATTGGAAACAATTTACTAATGGCTGGACCTGTGAGCAGTTGGCAGCTCCATCACTATAACACACCCACCCATTCTTCACATTTGATACAGAGTTTCCTGGCCAAACACACACCTTTGGGTCATCAGACTCCCAACTCTCCCAACATGGTTCATTGTGACTTCTGGCCTTTCCCTAAGCTGAATGCTGAAAGCTGAATGCCCCTGAAATGACCAGATTTCAGTCCAGAGAAGACATGGTGCAGAATGTGGTGGACCAGCTGCAGGTCATCTAAAAAGCGGCTTTCCTTCACTGCTTCTGATAGTGGCAGAATCATTGGAAGAATGGTGTAGCAATCCTTTGAAGGAGATTAGTGTTAGATTATTATATGTGAATTAGTTGTTTTTTTATTAATATAGGTTAGATTCTTTTTAAAAATACTTCATACAAACTTTGAAGGTTCTTTATATATTTTACATATAACATGCATTTGACAAAGCACCAGTGGATGGAAGCTCATTGTTAGAGGCATTTTGATCATATACTATGTATGTGTTGTTGCATATCTTGGTGGCTTGTTAAGTTTACTTTTCCATTGAATGTTGTCAAAAACTGCAAGCCATTGAAAAAGACCTTTGAAGATATTCTTGCAAGTAGACATTTGTACATTTGTGACAAAAATGAAAAACAAAATAAACACTGTTTAGGGACTAAGCAAACAAACATTTTAGACATTATGTGTAGTTTCAAATAGAGGAAGGTGAAGTTTAGGTTTGTCAAGTGACTTCAAGTTTTTTGGTTACCAGGGTCATGCTCACTTTAGGTTCCTTTATGGACTCAAATGTTCCTCAGTGCTTTCAGTGTCTGTGTCTGTAACAACTTTTTGATTCTTCCTTACAAAATCTGGTACCCTCAAGGGCTTATTTTAACTTAAAGTTTCTAGCGGATTGTTAGGCTACAACTACTGCTTCTTTTTTTCTATAATTTAAAATAGCTTTTTTACAATATTCTTTTTAGATGCCCTGGGTACCTGTAGAGAAAATCCTGGGGTGGAGGATCTTTAACTGTCTTGAGTTCCCCAAAAGTGATACAGTATGGCCTAATATATTCAGTCAAGTCACCTATCAATCATTTGAGAAGGCCAAAAGTGGCTGTGAAGGTGGAAGAAATATAAAAAAGTGATGATATGCCAGGTAGAGGTTAGAGGGTGTTGCTGGAGAGAACAGCACCTCTTCTGTAGAGAACAAAGAGCAAACCTTTAGGAGTTTGTGATTGAAATACATTGTATATCATGTTTTTATATTAAGAACTTACATGATTTAGACTTTTAAATTACTTTTTGGATAATAGATGCACTTATACATAAATAGTTAGTACATACACCAAAAAAAAAAAAAAAGTTCAGAGTTTTTGAGAATGGAGATTTGAGACTCCAGCCTTGAACATGCCTGATGTGGTACAATAAAAGAACCCTCACAATCAAATTTCCAGGATCCCCCACCCCCTGATAAATCTATTCTAAAATAATGTCCCCCACCCCCACCCAAAAAAGAGAAAAAAAAGAAACATTTCCCTTCTTCATTACTACAACTGGGATGATGTCTCTGCTAACTGAACGTTAAAAATGCATCTTTACAGGTAATATCTTTTGCAGTGGTCATTTGTATTCTGTATGCATTCATTTCCCATTTTTCTGGTCTGTCCCCAATGTATTATTCATGTGGCTGCTTTGGCTGTGTGGTCATGGGTTTTATGAGATTTAGGGAGCACGTCAGTCTTATTGATCTGCATGCCTCCTCTTTTATTCATGAGCATTTGACACCCCCCCTCTGTTATATTTCTGTGTAGGAAGTGGCTTCCTATTGTTTGCTTTTCTAGTGAGAGACCCAAGTGATGGCAATTTGTTTGTGTTAGTAGAGGTTCTTATCAGAGGAATGGGGATATTGGTTCAAAAACTCATGGGCACACATGCACATGCAGGGTGACAAGAGTGCACACACCAAAGCATATGTTTACTAAAAAGCAAATAACAACGAGGAAAAGAAACTAACAAATGCCAGTGGACCAACAGAACTGAGGCAAAACCTGTGGACATGTTTGACTACAGGATCAGAGCTCATTCAAAAAGAAGAAACTCTCAGAAGTTTTCTTCTGTTGGTTCTAAAACCAAAGCATATAAACTTTTCAGCATATTATTAAGAATGATTAATATTAGGGTGATCACACTCCTTCATTGTTTGCTGATGACACGACCATCCAAGGCCTTGTCACAGATGGGAGACATGAAAGCCTCCAGAAACTAGCACTCCAACAGAGTGAGGCATTGACAACATAACTCATGCCTCATCATAGGGAAAACTAAGGAGATGTTTTTGACTACATGAATGGAAGCTGGGGGGTTGAGGGGTGCTCACTTTGCCAAAATTTGACCAAAATGTATGGACAGCACATTGTCTCTCAAAAGTAAAGCCAGCACAGGTTGCAGTATGGTGGTTAGCTCTGCTTATTCCCATACAACTGAATTGCAAAACAACCCAAATTCACTCTTTCTCCTCTGTTCTGTCTTTCCATCCACTGTCTAGCGGTTAATGTTCCCTGTGCTAATATTAGCATAATTGTTTGTTTGTTTGGTTGTTTTTATATTATTGTGCTATAATGTGCATATAGATCCACTGTACTTGCATACAGGGGAATTTGTTCTCCACATTTAACCTGTCCACACTGTGAAACACACATGAACATTCTAGTGAATTCACGCAGTTCAGGGAATCAAACCAGCAACCTTTCAGTCAGAAGACTGGTTCCCTCACCAGGCAGGGTTATCATAATAAGACAGGATTACACATAGCAATCAAGTGATTGACAAACTTGGCTGACACGGACAGACTGGACAGTCTTTCTTTTCCTTATGGTGTACACTTAAGATGTACACTTTTCAAACTCTTTCCTGCAGTAATCTACCTATTGCAGAAGGCACACTCCCATCTGGACCAAAACAACAGTCAGACACCATAATGAGAATCACTTTCTTTGACTTCTTGAGTGCATTTAATACTATCCAATCTCTCATACTTGGGGAGAAGTGGATAAAATGCATGTAGGTAAATCCATAACCTGGGTTCTAGACTACCTGTCTCATAGGCCTCAGTTTGGGAAGATGGGTACCAATCAATCTGACCTTCTGGTCTGTAGCACTGGGGAATCTCAGGGAACTGTAGTCTCACCCATCCTCTTCACCCTGTACACCATAAATTTCCAGTACAGGTCACACCTCTGCCACATTCAGAAATGTTCTGATGACTCAGTGGTGGTGCATCAGGGATGGACAAGAGAGCGAACACAGAGACTTTGTGAATAGCTGTGTGGAGTGGTGTGAAAATAACCATCTGCTTCCTAAAGTGTCAAAGACCAAGGAGATGGTGGTGGACTTCAGAAGGAAGAAAATCACAGTGAGGCCTGTTTTCATCATGGGTCAGAATGTTGAGCTGGTTGACAATAACAAATATCTGGGTGTCCTGCTTAACAGTAAATTGGACTGGAGGGCCAACACTGCGGCTGTGTACAAGACAGGGATGAGCAGACTTCTTTCTGAGGAAGCTCAGGTCCTTCAATGATTGCAGCAAAATATTGGCCATCTTCTACCAGTCTGTTGTTGTGGGTGCTGTTATGTGTACCAACAGCTACCACAATGTAGTACTCTTCTTCAATGTGTCTCTACATTATTAAGCACTGAGCCACTAACATTACATGCTCACTGAATATGGCTGAACATTATAACTCCTATCACATCATTGCACTGACACTGTATCTACACTTGTAAATAACTTACAGACTCACTGAATGAATGGACATTTCTACACTTGTATTCATATTTCTTTGCACAGACAATATTAGATCTTATATTAATAGTTTTTGAACAGGCAATCTAGCTATACATGTATACAATAGTCTTATTGAGCCTTCATTTGTACTGTATTGTTACTATTGTTACCTGCATAATGTTTATGCAATTAATTATTACATACTTAATACACATAACAGGTCATTATTTGGTCTGTGTCTCATATCTGTGTCTCTTATTTCAGCTGCTCTTATAGCTGTCTATCTAAAATATGGTGTAGGTTTCTCAAAAACTGTATGAAACACTAGCTATACCATCTTTTATTTACTGCATGCCAACATGGATGTTTTCAGGTGACACACTAAGTCTTCAATTCCATTATGTAAATGCAGATTTAATGCTCAGTATTAAATGTTCAGTAGCTAAGTTAGTATTCTCGACAGTTTTCCTGCACAGCTTTACTTATCTAGCCAGTGAACAAGCAATCAACCAAAGAAAATACTGCCTTAGAAAGTAGCTGGCTAGTTTCCCCTGACAGTTTTCTGAGAAACCAGCACTATATAAAAATGTTTCTTAAAAACAAACAAAATCAAAAACTGAACACACATCCACATATAAGGTTCAGAGGAAACATTCCTAAAGTGCCATTACTGGTTATTTTAATCGAGTCTGCATTTGTTCTGCTTCAGAGGTAGAGCTGCCTTCAGATCCATTTTGAGTAGTGATTTTGAGTACAAGCACAAGCCTCACAAGCCCCTGTCAAATGCTTAGTACATCTGATATCTTGGCCTGTTGGTGACTATATCTGACAGTGTGAAAAGTGTTGTGACTGGACGTTACTGTATCAACAAACTACTGCCAACTAGAGCACATGGCAAGGAGTGAGAAGAAAGCCAAGGGCCAGCACAATTAATCTGCTCCAAACACAACAGATTTAGCACTCATTAATAAGCACTTTTGGAGTCAGACATTCATTTTGGTTTAAAAAAAAAAAACAGTGTCTCTCATACAGCATCACATTTGTTTGCACTTGCGTTTCTATGGGAAAATATGTTGTAGAGCTGACAGACACTTTAGACATGTACTGTGCAAATTATAACCATTCCTGATTACAAAAAAATGAGTTGTGTAGTGGGAAATGCACAACAATCTGACATCTGACATTAGTTGGACTGAAATCCAATTGTTGTATGAAATATGAAAATCCACTTGTTAATCCACCTTTTATTTATCTGTTCAGCCTCTTCCTGTGCTGTGATGAATATGGCTGCTGTCTGGAAATTCACCATTTTACATGCTGTTGGGCATTTCCTCAAATTAGGGGAAGGAAACTTTGTCAATCTATGCTGGTGAGAAAACAATGTTTTTGTACTGCATGGGAAGGAGTTTTAGTTATCAAGTGTGCCTTTTCAGATGTCTTTGCTTTGCAGTAACATGGCTCAAACACACCTCATATCAGCTCCTGAAGTAGTTTGAGGGATGGGATTTGTACTTCTTCCAAATGAGTCTTGGGTGTATTGGCACATTTTTATGTAGTTTGGCCTTATCTATATATAACCTTGATACTCAAGATGGGTGAAATGACCAGAGTCAAAGTTTCTCAAATAGTTTTTATTTGGATATCTATGATATAGTTTGGTTTGTATTATACACATGGTTCTGGAAAAGTTATGTGTATTATGGAATGGATCCATTTATGGCACTGCTTCAAAGGATTTCAGAATGTTAACAGCAAATAAATGGAATTACACTGTTTTATTTATTTTAAAGGCAAACTATATTGACAAAAGAAGTGAGTGAGTGACAGTAATTTTGTGCAGGGTTGACTTGTATTTACAGCTAATATTTTGTTTACAGTCATTTTCCAATGGGGTGGTTAAATGAATCTTATGCTATGTTCAGACTGCAGGCAAACTGGAATTGTATCTTAATTCAGATCTGTTGAGATGACTGTCTGCACTATTATTTGCATTTTATCAGATTGCATTTGCATATCTGGACATCACAAACCTATTTGCATGGGTTCTATGGATGTTAACACCATAGAAATCAGCAGTCTTGTACACTGGTAACACATTATATTTACATACCTGCACTTCCATCACTCTGGACATCAGAGTTGAAAAATATAAAATAATATTCCATCCATCTATCTTTAAATCATCTTCATGCTGATGAGGGTTGTGTTGGGTCAGAGCTGGAAGCAGGAATACCTAGTGGATAACATGTCAGTCCATTTTTGATAATGTAATAAGTACACATTTTGATGTCACATTTTCTGCATTTACAAAACGTGGAACTAAACCATCTGCAGGATCTATGATGAACTTTCAAACTGAGCATTAAGAAATTATGCAGATTAATCGGTTGGGAATTATGGATTTTGTAGGATTTTATTGGTTGAATTTTCATGAACTGTAAACAGCTCCAGTGTATATTTATTGGCCCTTACTTTGGTCTAAGCTAAAATGACTCCCAGCACTTGTGGGTTGAGAGAGTGACAGCAGAGGAAAATCAAGAGGTAATGAGCCAAGGCCAGGGTTCTTCAAACCACCCAACAGCAAAGACAAGCAAAGCATTATGCAAGTAGAGAAGGAAACAGAATCTCTGGTGGTCCGCGGCATGAGCAATCTCCAGCCTGAGCTCTTTTAAGACCTCTCTGGGGAAACAAAGCAAAATTAGTATTCAGTCTAATTAGTGTGCTGATGACTGGATGAATTCTCCATTTCCAATTGCATGTTCTTTTCCCCTACATTGCAAGGTATGGCCAAAAGTTTGGGCATGACATGAGTACAGGCAGAAGCTGTGCCAGAAACAGCAGAAGAGCTTTGCACACTTCATGTGTAAAGAGTGCTTTAAGAATGGTGATGTGATTAAGAATTAATTTTATAAAAATGGAACTAAATGCTTTGGCTTAGACATATGGTCCTAGGACAAATCATTAATATGACTTAATATAATGGGATGGCTTGGAAAGTCCCACACCTATTTAAGTCTGTTTAATACACCGGCTGGCATGCTCATGGCAAGGCAATGTATGTGTGTGTGTGTGTGTGTGTGTGCATGTGCGTGCGTGCGTGCGTGCGTGCGTGTGTGTGTGTGTGTGTGTGTATTTTCCATATTTAAAAAGTTTTAAATGGGCAACAGCAACTTCTTTAGCTTGGAGACATTTTTGAAAAGTATTCTTAAATTTTGTACTACACTGGTGCAGAAACAGCACTACAATTCAGGCTCTGACTGCAGGAGAATGTGTGACTCAGAAAAAGCAAATCATTTCTATATCCTTTGGGCATGTTTTGTATTGCCTGGGAACTAAAAGGCATTCTGTACCATATTTCAGATTTGCCCTTTGACTTTGGTTTCCTCTATCTGGGAAATCTCTTTCTGGATATGTGTCAAAACAATAATAAATTACAGAAGGCTATCCTGGTTGCAAATAAAAAAATAGTACCTAAAAATGGTCCACTAAGACTACATGAGTGTTTTGACTGTTTATTTGATTTTCTAATTCCTTAAGAATTCAGACTGATTTAGTATTTGGGTATCCTACATTTTGTAGACCTTTATGACCTTCAATCATTCTCATGTTTCACATGAATCATTCCTGCTTGTTGATTCTTTCTGGCTGCAAATATTTTATTTATTTATTTATTTAATTAATTAATTATTATTATTTTTTTTTTATGATTTTCTCATATTTTTGTGAATACACACAAAAGTAGGTATATATGAGTTAAATATGCACTGAATGCCATTGGATGTAAATGGATTATGAAGTGGTTACTTCAGAGGATGACTTGGGAACACCTACACCTTCATCTTGAAACAAGCATATTGTTTACAGATAATTGCACATGAATGTCTTATTGCACATTTGGAAATTGTAAAATATTGCATATTATTCTGCTATATTGAAAAATACTATTTGTCAAAGAGTTTATTTGTGAGTGTCTGTGGTCTGCTGTGAGCAGTGCTGTTGTACAGTCTTAGCAGCAGGAAGGAAGGACCTGCAATATTGCTCCTTCACACAGTTTGGGTGAAGCAGCCTGTCATTCTAAGAGCTGCGCAGCCATGCCAGAATCTGTATGAAGTCTGTATTATGGGGGTGGTAGTCATTCTCCAGCATGAATGTCAGCTTGGCTAACATCCTCCTGTCTCCTACCACTTGCATTGGGTCTTAGGGGCTCTCCATTCTGAAGTTGATCTACTGCTGTCCCAGCAACCACTCCTTAAAAGGTGGCAGATGCCGCCATCTTGTCAACGAAGGTACCCTGCACTTCAATCACCAAATAAGTTAGCATATTGACACATATATTAATAAGTCATAAATATACTGGACATTGGATATAAGGGAATTCCATATATTTTCATATTTCATATAGTGAAACTCTTCAAATGTTGTTATATAGTAAGGCCCATAAATATATAACACCATCTTCATGATTTGGATTTGGATTTGTATACCACCACATTGAATTTAAAATGCATCAGGTTTAATTCAAAAGGTTGAACAAAAATGTCATATGAAACTTCATAGGTTATTCCCTAATCATCGGTTAAACAGATAAAAGGTCCTAGAGTTGTTTTAGGTGTGGCATTTGAATTTGGAGACTGTTGTTGTATACCCACAAAATGCAGTCAAAGGAGCTCTCCGATCCAAGTGAAACAGACCATCATTAGGCTAAATAAAAGAACACAAATCCATCAGAGATATATTAGTGAATTTGGGAATTTTGGGAATTTGAAAAGACCTGGACATCCATGGAAGACAGCAGTAGTTGATCACAGAATCCTTTCAATGCTGAAGATAACCCCTTCACAACATCTACATGTAAGGAACACTCACCAGGAAGTAGGTGTATCAACATCTAAATCTACCATAAAGACTTTATGAGTGCAAATACAGAGGCTTCACCACATTAATTGGCCTCAAAAATAGAAATGCCAGATTAGATTTTGCATAGTACAGATGACCCTAAACATACTGCAAAAGCAATTCATGCAAAGAAGATAAGCCAATCAAGCTGTACTTGTAGAAAAACAAAATCAACAAGTAACAACGACAGCCAGCTGCAGTAAATGCCAGACAAAGCATCACAAAGGAGGAAGCCCAGCATTTGGTGATGTCCATGGGTTCCAGACTTCAGGTAGTCATTGCTTGTATAGGAATAAAATAAATAAAATTAAAAATTAATATTTTATTTATGGTGATATTATTTGGTGTAATTATTCTTAAAAATTGTTGCAATTCCTAAATGTTTCATAGGATATTTTTGTTCAAACCCTTGAATTAGACTTGAAAGTTTACACTTCAGTTGCTCCTGCAGAACCCAAAAACATGAAGATTGTGTAACTATTCAAATATTCATGGGCTGTATAAATGGGGTGGCTATTGTGTAGCCAAGGTAAATGTACAGTCTAAAATCCATAAAAATGTTAACACAAGTATGTTCTTTCACTCAATGTATAGTAAATGAAGATAGCATATATTTATTAAGTTGTGTTAAAAAAAATTGCTCAATCAGTGTGGTGTTACTGGGAGAAATAAAAATACACAATATGCAAGAATGTATTTGGAAGCCAGCTCATGGTTTCTTCTGAAATAAAAAAATATAATAAAAAAAGTTTATCCTACTTTTGCTGGCTGAAACTTTGTATTAGGCATGGTGCCAATAGGTTTATGTTTATCTGCTTCAAAGAGTGTTATTCTATTGGCAGTACTTCTCTACAAGGACTAGAAAAGCTCTGTGTGTGCATTTGCACATCTGTGTCAGCAATGGGTGCATGTTAGAGTAGTTGAATGCATTCATTAGAAAGGATGACAAGTAATATGTTGTGTCTTGTTAAACTATACGTGCTCCCCCATTTTGTTACATTACAACCTGTATTTACAGTGCATCCAGAAAGTATTCATAGCACTTCATTGTATTGCACATTTTGTAATGTTACAGCTTTATTCCAAAATGAATTAAATTCATTTTTTCCATCACAACTCTTTACACAACAGCCCATGATGAAAACGTGAGAAAAGTTTTCATGATTGGAAAAGCATACACCTGTTTATATAATGCCCCATCGTAGACTGTGCATGTCAGAGCACCAAGCCATGAAGTCTAAGGGATTTTCAGTAAACCTTAGAGACAAGATTATATCAAGACAGATTTGGGGAAGGGTAGAGAAAAAAGTCTGCTAATTTTTTGCTAATGAACACAGTGGCATCCATCATCTGTAAATGGAAGAATTTTGAGAGTGATCGTGGTAGGAGGGCCTTAAGTCCGGGAGGAGAACTCGTGACAGAGCACCAACATTGCTCTGTGGAGAGAGGTGAACCTTTCAGAATGAAACCCATTTCTGCAGCACTCCATCAATCAGGGTCTATATGGTAGAGAGATGGAAGCCACTTCTTAGTAAAAGGCACATGACAGCCCATTTGGAGCAGTGCCCAAAAGGCACCTACAGGACTCTCAGACCAAGAGAAGCAAAAAGATTGAACTTTTTGCTCTAAATGCCAAGCATAATTTCTGTAGGAAACCAGGCACTGCTCATCACCTTGCCATTGCCATTCCTACGGTGAAGCATGGTGGTGGCAGAATCATGCTGTGAGGATGTTTTTTACAGCAGGAACTGGGAGACTAGTCAGGGACAAGGGATAAGATACCTGCAGCTATGTACAGAGACATCCTTGATGATAACTTGCTCCAGAATGCTCTGGACCTCAGACTGGGATGAAGGTTTATCTTCCAACAGGGCAATGACCATAAACACACAGCCAAGATAACAAAGCAGTGGTTTTTGGACAACTCTTGAGTGGCCCAACCAGAATCCAAACTTGAACCTGATTGAACATCTCTGGAGATATATAAAACATGGCTGTGCAACAATGCTCCCCATCCAATCTGAGGTAGCTTGTGAGGTCTGCAAAGAAGAATGGGAGAAACTTCCCAAAAATAGGTGTGCCAAGCTTGTAGTATCATACTCAAAGGACTTGAGGCTGTAATTGCTGCCAAAGGTGCTTTAACAAAGTATTGAGGAAAGGCTATGAATACTTATGTACATTCACATGTTACATGTTACATTTTTGTGTTTTATTTTTCATAAATGTGCAAAGATTTCAAATATATATATATATATATATATATATATATATATATACATTTTGTCATTGTGGGGGATTGTGTGTAGAATTGTGACTAATATTTTAAAGCATTTATTCTTTACATAATAAGATATGAACTAGTTACTAGTACTTATTATTTCTAGCACTTATTATTATTATTTTTAGTACTTATTATTATTATTTTTAGTACTTATTATTTCTAGCTGAACCTCACTGAAGAATACTGTACATTGGATTGGTATATAGCTACATAAATATGTAAATAGTTATAAAGATTACACTTTATCATGTATATTTGATGTATATGTTGCTATATAAATGTAAATGTGCATATAGTCCCACTGTGCATACACACAGGCGAATGTGTCCTCTGCATTTTACCCATCTACTCAGGTGAAACACACATACATGTACATGAGTGAATTCAAACACCAGGGGGAAGCAGTGAGCAGCCCATTTCACAGTTCATAGAGAGCAGCTTCGGAGTTAATTGCCTTGCTCAAGGGCACTTCAGTCATTTACTGCCAGTTCAGGGAATCAAACCAGTAACCTTCCAGGCTAGTTCCGTAACCTTCAAGTCACAAGGTTAGTTCCCTAACCACCAGGTGACAGATGCCCCCTCATATACCTGGTGTATGTGTACGCGGTGTAACTGTTAAAGGGTTTTAAAAAAAAAATAAAAATAAGGAAAATCTTATTAAATGTCCTTGGGCTATAATAATTTCAAGGACAAATCAGTTTGGGTTAAACCTTTATATAGCAAAGGTTAACTCATTTGTCACTTTAATTGTGCAGTCAGTGTCATTGTTGAGGTCCACAATGATAATGAACTGATCTACCTTCCCAAGTCCACAAAAAGATTATACACTCACAGTATGTAATGTATTATTTCAAATCAAAATGTGTTATAGTAAATTATTATGTGTGTGTCATACACTGACTGATAGATAATGCCACTTGTATGATAGCTATGCAAATAAACATTTTTGCCATAATTCACAACAAGACTAAACTTTGTAGATCTTGCTTGATGAGCTATCTATTCTATCAGCCAACCTTCCACAAGATAACAGTGGAATGGCTGCATGACCTCCCAAATCCAGTGATGCCTGAGCGTCCTGCTGTGTGTACCTCTCCTGTCTCTGCTGTGACCACCTACACATGATGGTATGGATTCTTCAGGCTCTTGCTAGGCTCAATGTCTGCTTTAAAATAAACAAATCTGTCTACAGTCCACACTATAATGCATCCAATTATTTTGTTTACGAAGATAATGGCATGCCTCAGAGGTTTTCTAATTTAAAGCATTGAGTACACTGTTGGACAGTTCTGAAACTGTGCTACAAATCCTAATTGTAATTTATAATAATTTATAATATATACTAATTAAATATAAGATATTTGAAGTAATTTTTTTGATATGAACTTTATCAAAATTCCTACCCAGTGTATTCCTGTGAGCCATATCTGCTCTTTTCCTTTGTCCAAATTCAGAGTTATAAAGAGAGGACAAGGTATTGCCACTATACTGGAGACTATACATTTGACACATGGTGACTGTACTTCTGGTGCACCTGAGAGAAGGTGCAAGAAGAGAGAGGAAGGAATAAAATGATCCAGGATTATTTGACAGATGTTGGACAACATTCTATATGAACATGCATATACTCCAGAAGAGCTAAAGCAGGGGGATAAGAACAACAGCAGCAAGCTAATGGGCATTTTTCTCAGTGATGGCTTTTAAGCCTAACCTTTTCAACAGCTGTCACTGAAAAGTGGCAGTTAAAGGTCTTGGCTAAATTTAACAGAAAATTACAGACTTCACAGATTGGTGTGTCACAGCACTGAAGTATCGATTAGATCTGCTTGCTGAAGGAAAGAGCAAAAATTATTACTAATGAAAATGTGCTCTTCCCCATGGACCATGTCTGTACCATGAATGAACATGTGCCCTACCCTCTTAAAAATAAAGATGACAAAGGATTCATTAAATTCACTTCAGGTTCCCTTATAAACATCTTCCTTAGCAGTTCTCTCCTCTTCTTTCTCAACAGTAGTTCTCCCATTCTTCCTTTTCCCTAATACAAACATTTGAAACAAAGCAATTTGAGGGCATGTCCATTTCACAAGAGAGAGAGAGAGGTATAGATTAATGACCATGTCTGCTGTATCCCCCAAAGGGAAGAACTAGGTAATGAGCATCACAAACACAGTATTGTAGTTGACAGTGTGTGTGTGTGTGTGTGTGTGTGTGAGTGTGTGAGTGTGTGTGTAAACAAATACACACCTAAAAATTAGCAGTAAGTGTAGAAAGCGAAGGAAAACAGGATCAGGATTGGGGAGGTGGACTAATGTAATCTTACTAAAGGACATCTGCAAAATTTACAATAGTTCCTGTAACAAAGGGGCTGAGGCAGGCTGCATATGCAGAGGGCTTTTATTTAGGTTGTTCCTCATTGTCAGGATAGGCAGGGGTCAGGAAACAGGCAGATGAGCAGTGAAGGCAATCCTCGACACAAACAAGAGGTCAAAACACAGAAAGGTAAACAAAAATAACAGTAGTCAGAGATGGTAGCGCCTGAAACTGAGCTGGAGTCCCAATCGGTCCTCGTGATTTGCAGCTGCTATTGATAAGATGAACCTGAGGTGAGAGGCATTACAGATGTGTATGAGTTAAGACTTTATTTACACACTGCAATCAAGACTTTCTTTGTTTAACTTTTGATAAAGCATCTTCACAAATCCAGTCAGCAGAAGCACGAAGAGCTTTAAAATCTCATAGTAGATGCTGTGTTGACTCTGTGGACCAACAGCAGCAAATGACAAGCCACTCTAAACCATCACAGAGTGCAGAAACTTCACACTTGACACAGACACCTTGAATTCTGGGCCTCTCCACACTTCCTCCAGACTCTACTTTACTGTAGACTCTCAATTTCCAAATGAAATACGGAAATTAATTTTATCTGCAAAGAGGACTTTGGAGCACTGAACAACAGTCCAGTTCCTTTTCTCCTTAGTTCAGGAAAGATTCTGGTTCAGGAGTTTATTTCAATGAACTGACACCACCCTCAGCATACTACCCAATTTCTAGAATATTGTAATTAGTAATTTGTGTGAACAAATTATTTAGTTATGACCATAGACAGGTGGGACTGAATCCTTGATCATAGGACTAGCATGCAGCATGTACCAAAGAGGAGAATTGGTAGGTACTCCACCAGATACATCGAAACTGCAAATGTACATATAAAACAAGTTTGCCTCTGGTGTTTCATATATTAAAGAAATAGTTAAAATCAGTACTGCTATGTTATGCAATGTTGTTTGCAAACATGGCTCATATGCAAACACCTCAATTAAGTTTAATGTTTATATAATACACATTTTTTTGTAAGTAAGGGAAATTACATTGCTTCTTTAAGTGGAGGAATGAGGTGAAAATGTAATCCTCATGAAAAACCCATTTGCAAGAGTGTTCATGCATCTTGAGTGTTGTGGGATTAGATTTGAGTGTATTGTGGTGCTGCAGCAAAGAACTGGATGCTGTAAACCAATAGGGAATGTCTAAACACAAGTGAGCATGCAAGAAACTGAGTGAGTACATTGTAAAACACACACACACACACACACACACACACACACACACACACACACACACACACACACACACACACACACACAAATTAGACTATAATTACTCAATGTGACCAGGCTTAAGCCCCCAAATGAGACATGTAGGTTATGTGTTAATCTTTTTTGGCCTGTACATAAATACTGTAAATACATTCACAGAAACGAACAAACAAAATTTTAATAATGAGTGCAGATTTCAGTCTTGTGTCCTCTATAACATGCTTGGAAGGGATGATATAAACCAGTCCTTCCTTTGGTCATCATGGGGAGCAATTGAAGATTGCTCTCCAGTAAAGTGTATAATTAACTATTTCAATAAACTATTATCCATTAACATGTGGCTTTACTACATACGTTCTGAATTCTCTCATGTTATTGTGATACCTGCATACATTCCTCCTTCCAAGGAGTCCACTATGTCATGAGCAGACTCCAGACACAGCATCCACAGGCTGTCATACTCACCCTAGGTTTTAAGGACTCCAACAAGCAACCTGTAGGAAACCCGCAAAGGGCAAATGACCTCACTTCTTTCTGTAGCCTCTTAGGACCTGGTGTCTACATGTGGTGTCCATACAAAGACCTGACTCTATGTGGCATGCCAAAGAAGAACATCATGCAGTTTCTTGAATTTTGACTGGAAGTGACCTTGGCTCAGCATGCCAATGACAGCTCTGACTTTTCAGAACAGGATAATCCAGATGTGTTAGTCCAAGGGAAAAAAATGCTGCTATGTTCAGCCATGATATAAATGTTTTGCACATCATTACTAATTGTGACTTCACTGTGTTCTATGATATATATTTATGAAATATATAAATATGCAAAGAAAAATAACAAATGCATTCCATGCAAGAGTTCAGGTCTGAGGAGGTTAAAAGATTTAATCTGGTATCTGACCCTCCCTCAGCCCAGCTTGCACCACTGCTTATAGTTCCCAGCATTCAGTTCTGCACTCCTCTATCTCTAACCAGAGAACAAGTGAGGAGAGTACTGAGGAAGATGAAGGTGAGGGAGACAGTGGGTCCAGGCATCATCAGTCCTGGGATTCTGAGGCACTGTGCAGACCAACTGTGTGGGATAGTAAAGGACTTTTTCAACCTAAGCGTGAAACAGTAAAGAGTGCCAGTATTCTGGAAAACATTTTGTAGTACCTATCCCAAAAACTGCACACCACAGTGATCTCAATAGTTACAGATCAGTGGCACTGACTTTGCATCTGATGAAGGAAATTTCCCTGAAGGAACCCTCCCAAGGGATCAATAAAGTTCTATTCTATTCTGTTCTATTCTATTCTATTCTATTCTAAGACTCTGGAAAGGCTTGTTATTGCCCAACTTTGTCTACTGATGGGACTAGCTATGGATCCTTTGCTATTTGCATACCAGCCAGGCATTGGAGTGGAGGATGCAATAATTTGCCTACTCCACAGATCCCTTGCTCATCTTGAAAAGGTGGGAAGCACTGTTAGAAACAGGTTCTTTGAGGAGTGGATCATTATAAAAATTATCTGATGACTCTGCCATCATTGGCTACATCTCAGACGATGATGAAATACAAAAAAGTTACAGGGTATTTTATGTACTGATGCCAGAAGAAATGCCTCTAGATAAACAAGGGTAAAACCAAAAAGCTGTTTGGTGGATTTCTGTAGGAGTAAATTCTCCTCACCCACACCAGTGAACATCCTGGGAAGGGACATTGAGACTGTCAAAATCTGTATGTACCTGGGTGTTCATCTAAACAAGAAATTGGACTGGTCTGACAACACACATGCTCTGTATAAGAAAGGCCAGAGGAGACTTTACCTGCTGAGGAGGCTCTGGTTTGTTGCAATACTTGGTCTGCTGGGGAGGTGGCATTATAGCAGCAGACAGGAAGAAATTGGACAAGCTTATCAGGAAGGCAAGTTCTGTACTGGGCTGTGTGGACTAAGTTCACCCAGTGGGGGAGGTGGTGGAGAGATGGATATTGACCAAGCTTGCATCCATAATGGACAACACTTCTCACCCACTACAGGAGGCAGTTGCAGCACTGGATAGCTCTTTCAGTGACAGGCTACACCTGTGATGCAGAAAGCAGAGATACCACAGCTCCTTTCTTCCCACTGCTGTTCAGGTTTATGATCAAAACTTCCCTAAGCAGAGACCCAGACTCTCTCTGTAATAAACACACTATGGAATAACTCCACTGTATCTTGCTGCACTCTGTACAAACACACCAATGGGCCTATGTCTACCTCTAATTAGTGTGCAATATCTACTGCTGACAGAATGGTAATAACATTATTTACAATATACATTATTTAGAAATTAAGATTTTTTTTATTAGTACCCTCCCCCATCACTTACAATGTTCCCAACACTAGGAGGGTGAAGACACGCACATGCCTCCTCCAATACATGTAAAGCCAGCCACTGCGTCTTTTCAAACTGCCACCACTGCATCTTTGTTGGTCCAGCTTGTTGTAGAAAGGTCAGGGAGTTTGGTCTAACTGGAAAATCCGTCTGTCATGCTTGGTGTTGTTTCGAAAGCAGGCTATGATATTTCCTGTTATGGCAGTTTCAGTGCTGCAGGTCTAGTTCTATAGCACCTTGGAGGACAGTCTGATGTCCCATCAATACCAGATCTGAGGTGGGATAGATGCTGACTGACCTTTGTAACCAGGCAGTTAATGTGGCAGGACCATGGCAGATCTTGCAAGATGTCAACTCCAAGGTACTTGAAACAGTCTACTCTTTCCACTGTTGCTTAGTTGATCCAGATGGGGTGGTAGTTTCCTACCTGATTCTTGCAGCAGTTCACCATCAGCACCATTGTATTGCTGTTGGTAAGAAGAAGATTATTATCTTGGCACCAGCATAATATTAGTCAGCTGTTCCCTTGACAAAGATGAGGTCCACAGTGTCATCAGCAAACCTGACAATGGTGGAAAAGCAGGAACTGGACGTGCGTACAGTGAGTATAGCAGGCGCTCAGGACAAACCCTTGGGGCCTCCAGTGCTGAGGGTGAGGGTGGACGAGACATTTGCATTGTTTGTGGTGTGTCCATCAGGGAGATCCAGTGGCATAGGGATGGATGATATCCCAGATCGTCCAGCTTGGGGTTGAGTTTAGAAGTGATAGTTTAAATGCTTTGCAAATGCACCGGTGACCACAATGTATCATAGATTCATTAACTCCATTAGCACTGATTTTTTAAAATAAAGGCTGTAATAAAGGCTGTAAATTGTTCCAGAGTCCAGAGGGTGAGCTTTTGTAGTGAATCATCATCTACATCCCCTGCTACAGGGTTTTAGAGCCACCCTACTGGAATTTTGACTCTAGTTTTCTTCCATAGCTCTGCCTTGCTGCTCTCCCTGCCTGCCTTGTTCAGTAACACCCCGTCTTGTATATGCTGAAGTTGCCACTTGTCCACTATGTGTCATAGGCATCACATATAGTTTCACCTATCCACAGTTTTTGGTTGGGAAACATTGGGGATCATCTAAAAACACTGTTTTTTAGGGGCCATATCATATTTTCCACTTCCATGAATTCAGAGACTGTTCCTGACGCTGGGTCAATTCCTGAGGGCATTGCTTTGGAATCATTCTTTGTTCCTCAGGAACACACTGGGACACCTTGGACCCAGAGAAAAAAACAACAAAAGTTGAGTGGATTGAAGATTAATAGAAACAAGAATGTTTCTATCATAGCTAATGTGTGCCATGGTGAAAAAGAAGAGTCTGGTTGGATAAGTCATGATGGAAGACATCACATCCTCTATCTTAGTCATATCAGAGTGTAGATGTAAATTAGGCCAAGATTGGCTTAAAAAGAGAGAGAGAGAGAGAGAGAGAGAGAGAGAGAGAGAGAGAGAGAGAGAGAGAGAGAATATTCATTAAAACCTCTTATTTTAGACCATTATTAGTGTAGCTTTAAGTAGCAGGGCTGGAAGTGTAAGCTGCTCATCATTCTTACACCACAACCATCCAGTGTTTGATCTGACAAAAATCTGATGAAAATCACAATCATTTCCCAGCTATGATCTTTCCCAGGAAACTAGCTAGGATTTTTACCCCACAGTAACAGCTTTTTATGATTTTCGCAAGGTCTGCATAAAAAAAAATGACAGGATGGGTCCAGGGGAATGGGGTTACTATAGCAACAAAAATGAAAACATCAAATATTGATGGCTGAATGCAACAGGAACAGATGCTTCCAAGCACACTGCATATGACTTGCTTTTTTAATGTCATCCTTTGATGACACACTTTATACATTTGCAGATTTGTTTAGAAATTCCTTTCAGATGCACCTGAAGGGACCTTTTTAAAGAATGACTAAACATAGAGAGGAAATAAGACAAATCCCAATGATCACATGTTATGCTGCCATATGGTATACATTCTGGTAAATTAAATGGATGCTTTTTTACTGACATGATTTATCTGTCACATGATTTTACATGACATGTTTGACACAGTATTAGCTATATATTGTTTATTGGGGTGGTTATTTATTGTATTGTGTTACATGAAAAAGCTTCATCTGTGACCCAATTGGAAAAAAAGAAACATGAAAGATGATGATGCTGATACATATATCAAAAGACACTCTGCTGAAATGAGGGATGCAGCATGGGGGTGGCTGCAGATGCACTTGAATAATGTATATATTATATAATGCGAGAATGTGTGGACTTGTTCAGAGTGTCTTAACTAATTTAACAGGACATGAGAAGTTATGCAATGATTGTGTATGAATATGATAAACAAGTGAGCCTCCAGTTTTAGTAATGAACTCTCAAATTTTCTCATGTGTTTAAAGCATACTTCTTGTGTGCTATCTCTTTTGCAACACATTTACGCATTTAAGAAAAGTGACATGAGAGGAAGCTAGATTAGTGGGGTATCTGCTCAAAACTTTGTAGATACA
Organism: Acestrorhynchus altus; assembly: GCA_034509495.1. NCBI lineage: Eukaryota > Metazoa > Chordata > Actinopteri > Characiformes > Acestrorhynchidae > Acestrorhynchus > Acestrorhynchus altus. The sequence continues at coordinate 13,445,986 of CM067518.1, forward strand.
GTTGAACAGCGGCACAATGGCAGAACATTTAGTCATACGTTGAGCAGCCATAACATTAGTACCACTGATAGGTTAAGTAAAAAAGCATTGATTATCTTCATCAAGTGTGGCTCCTGTCAAAAGGTGGATATATTAATCAGCAAGTGAATAGTCAGCTGTCAAAGCTGGAAAAATGGGCAGAAACTATTGAACAATTCAAAATGGTTTCAACAAGATGGCATACTTTTGAATATAATCCTTACCTTTACAAGTTATTTAAGTTCTCATTTGGGATTTGTTAAGTGAACAAACAGATCCATGATTGAAAGAACAGTTGTGAAAAATTCATTATAGTCATGATTCTCATGTAGACTTTTTGTTTGTATTTTCTTTCTTAAGAACAAATTCTTAGGAAAACATTGATGAATGAAACTTATGATTCTTTATACAACCAAATGAGATTTTTTTGGTCAGTAGAATATTGTGAACTTTTTGAATATTATGATGTAATCTTTTTTGTAGTTTAATTAATTATCCTCACAAATGAATATAGGCTTTTCATATTTTGTAAGCATTTATCAGAGAGTAATATTTTATTTATTGTATATTTAGATTTGGGAAAGTTACTTAAGATGCTTCTAAAATGTTAGTTTTTCTCCAACATTACACATTTTTAGAACCTTCTTGGAACCCAAAACCATTGCTGTGTATCCTACCTTATGTGTCTTGCAATCCTGGTTATCTTAGAACACATTGCATACATTTTTTATTTGTTTGTTTTTTTTCTAGCAGAATTCCCAGTATCTCGAAAATAGCTCATGTTATCACTCTGCAAAAAGGAGAAGCAGAAGATCTAAATAATTAAAGACCAATCTCAAAACTCTTCTTAATCCAAAAGTTTAGATTCTCTTGTGAATAACTTATTCCTATATGAAAACTCTATCCTTGTTTATTATTATAATATTTTGTATAATTATATTGTGATTATTATGATTATCATTTAATTAATTAATTTATTTTTATTTTCTCTACTATTTGGGAAAAGTGATTTTTCTTATATTCACAATAAAATATACACCCATTGACAAAAAATAAAAATCATTAATATTGTTGGAATTATGAGTTCTGCAGTAGTTCTAGAGTGTTTTAGTTTGACATACTAAACATTTCAAGGACATTTTTTTTCCTGGTGTTTAAAGCTGAACTCAAGGCCTGTGTATTTGGAAAGTGTAAAATCCCAGTTTAAGTTAACATTTGGGAACTTACTCACAGTGAGTTTGAGACTTTGCTGTCTGCAGTACATTGTTGTATTTCTGCAATAGAAGTCACAGCCTGATATGGGTGGCTTTAGGTATTCATGCTGTAGAGGCCTTCGCCAATATAGTTAATGAACGATTGTTGTTCCCACTTTGTGTCAGAACAGAACACATCATATCCAGGGGATGAGGCAAAAGTTCTGAGAATGCCATGTTTGGAACAGTACATTAATTTGTTAACTAAGTCTACAGCATTTCATAGGTAATATATTAGTATGAACTGACAGAGGAACAACATTTACTATTGCTCTAATAAGGAGCAGTTTTGAATGCAAATGGAGTAACTGATCTCTCTATGATGCATGAACATTCATCTGAACTCATAGAGTAGGGGTGAGCAACATGGCCAGCTTCTTGCATAGTTTCCTGATTTGCCTGCTCTTTTGGATCTACATGTAGAAATGGTGGGCTATATCAGGTGTGCTTGAGCAGCAAGAGCACAAAACTGTGGAGGAATTCAGCCTTCTAGGACCTTATTCACCCACCCAAACAAATGTAAATAGTACACTAGAAGACAATAAAAGCCTCATAAAATACTTTGAAAAGACCAAATGTTGACATTGTCTCACATCTCAAAGAAATTTCATCACTCACAATATTTTTTTAGTGATTTTGCAAAGAGAATCTTACAATAATGCAGTCACTATGTGCAAGATTCTACTGCAGCAGCTAGACATGAATGTGGCCACAAGCTTTGTATTCCTGTTTGGAGCTCACTTATTGAATGTCCATAATATGCATGAATCAAGACTAAACTCCTGTAAAAAATGTTAAACACAGTTAATTTTATCAGCACATCATTGCAAGACAAAAACTCATCCAGAGTTAAGACAGCTATCCAAACCACCTCACACCAATGGTGGTGGATATTGCTTGATGAAATGACATTGCTTGAAATGTTTTTAGGGTAGGTTGTCATAAGATCTACACTGAAATGTGTCAATTAAAAAATATATATAGATGTGAAAATAAGATGTGCGGTAGGTGAACTGGTGACTCTAAAAGTGGCCCTTAGTGTGTGAATGTGTGTGAGTGCGTGTGTGTGTGTGTGTGAGCCCTACGATGGAGTAGCACTCTGGGTTGTTTCCTACCTTTGTGCTCAGAGTTGCCAGCTGGGCACCTGCTCCCCCGTGACCCTATTCAGGAATAATCGGTACAGAAAATGGATGGCTGGATGGATGGATGGCTGTACTGTAATCAAGCTAATGCATTCAATGAAGTTACAACAACACAGTTGTCAGATTTACTGAAGGCTTAAAGCAATGCAGTGACCAAAATCTGAATGTGCTTCCTGTGTTAGTAATATGGATCACATTAATAGCTCTATTAATATTCTTTACTGGAAACATAAATAAGGTATGTTGAAAATAGAATAAAATAGCCCACGGCAGGTATTTTGTATCTGTTTTGACAATAAACATGGATAGTTCTGTTGTGTTTGGTTTTCAGGACGAAGTGAAAACATAAGTAGTTCAAGAATTCCTTTAAACAGCTTTTATTCTCAACTCACTCAGCAGCACAGTAACATGTGGTCTGTCTATCCTCCATCTTGAACTCTCTTCCTCTACACACAGCATGTCTCACATGCGCCCCTAGTGGTGAACACAACATTCCCTCCTTACTTGAAAAGATTGCATGTATCCATTTAACATATAACTGAACATCAATCTTATTTAACTGCCCGTATCTGTTATAAGTTTAACCTTAGCTGTAATTAAATGAAATAGTAACCTAAGTACTCAAAACCAAACATATGTTCAGTAACCCTGTGTTATTTAACTTTTACACTTGACATTACTATAGAACAAAAATACCAAATGAAAAGACAAATAAAATCCAGGTATCTGTAAATTAGCTTATACCATTAGCAAGTTCACTAATCAATCTTAAAAGTTTAATACACTTTTTTTTTTTTCAACCTGTTTGAAAGTCCTTGAACCACACAGGTGGAGCAGCAGGTCTAGCATTCTTTCTTTGAAACACAGAGTCGTGCTTTTCTGATTTTGTTAATTTAGGTGGAACATCTGCAGAATAACGTGAAAGTCTGGCAGCATTCCACCTCTTATTGTCACTGAGTACATAAGTACTTCCTCCAATCTGCCTTTCAACAGACAGTGGTGGAGAAAACCTTGATGAACCCTTGTGAACATGATCAGGCCTTTTTACCCTCACCATGTCTCCAGGTCTGAATGTTGGTTTCTGTGCACCACAGCGTTTGTCAGTATACAGTTTAGACTTTTCTTGTTTCCGTCTCACTGTTTCTTGGACTGTAGCGCATTTTCTGATTTTCTCTGGACTTGGAAAGATGTTCACTTTTGTTTTCATCCTCCTGTTATGCAGTAGTTCTGATGGAGATACTCCAGTTGTGGCATGTGGTGTTCCTCTGTAATTTTGTAGGAAATCAGTCACTGTAGTTTTCCAGTCTTTCTGCATATGTTCATCAGTCAGGATTGTCTCCTTTAGAACTCTATTCCATCTTTCAACAGCACCATTGCACTGTGGATGGTACACACTGGTACGCAGATGAGATATTCCCCTTTCTCTTAGAAAATCTGCAAAAGAGATGAAAAGAAACTGTGGCCCATTATCAGTGACTATGTTGTCAGGGTTCCCCTCTCTGCTGAAAATAGAGCATAGAAAAATGATGACAACATCAGTAGTTACAGCATGAGAAAATGCCACCTCTGGCCATTTACTGTTATAGTCCACTAATGTTATAACAAATCTACATGAAGAAGCAGCAGTTTCAAAAGGACTCACAATGTCCAGAGCCACTTTCACCTGTCAGGGAGTTCAATGGGTTGGAGAGGAGCAGGAGCAGTTCGAGCAGATTTGTCATTCATTTGACAGGTAACACATGCAGAAAGAAAAGACTGAACCATTTTGTCATTCTGTGGCCACCAGTAGAGTTCACAAAGTCTTTGTTTTGTGTGAACAACACTGATGTGTGTCATGCGCAAGATGAACTACAGTGGCTCGCAGAGCAACAGGAACAATGTAGCGATGCTCACGTCTCGTGACCAGATCCTGAGATGTAGAAATTTCATTCCTGATGGAGAAGTATGGTGTTAAGAGAGGATCCACATCTTTCTTGTACTTTGGCCAGCCCTTCTCTATCTGTTCACGAAGGAGTGTGAGTTCATGGCACTGAGAGGAGGCAGAAGTGAACAGACTGACAGACAGACAGAGCTGACACAATGGATGCAGCCATATCAGGTTCATCCTCAGAAGTAGAGTCCACAGGGAGTGGCAACCGTGACAAACAGTCCGCAGCCTGGTTTTGTGATCCAAGCCTATATTCCAAATCATAGGTGAAGCACAGCAAACGTGCAGACCAGCATGCAACTCTCATTCCCGCATGACCAATACCTTTGGTGGCTAGTAATGTGGTCAGAGCCTGATGATCAGTTCTTAGTGTGAAGTGTCAACCCCAGAGATAAGACCTCCATTTCTCCACAGCCCACACACAAGCAAGAGCCTCCTTTTCCACTGTAGAGTATTTCCATTCTGTAGGAGTTAGAGTTCGAGATTCAAATGCAACAGTTCGTTTAGTATTATCGGGGTAAAGTTGGGTCAAAACACCTCCCAATCCATAATCTGAAGCATCTGTGGTGACAATGGTTGTGAGAGATGGGTCAAAGAGCCAAAAAAGGACTGTTCTAATGGTGAACACAAAAAATTCCATGTTCCAGGTTCCATGTTCATTTCATAAACAATTGAGACTCTAAATACAAATAAAAATGAGAAAACAAAGAACAATGTGTACTTCATAATAAATTCCAAAATAGGAAATTGGAAAAAAAACGAAAAAAAAAACAGAATTTAATTACTGTTTACAATAAAAAAGGTTGAAAACAGAAAGTTTCATTATATTCAGTCAAACTAAACATGTTACTGTCAATTAACTGGATCAATTAACAGGATCTTCCACCTACTGTAAGCTTAACCTCATTCTTTAGAAGGGCACAGACATATATTATTCTGTAACTACTACTATTGTGGTCAGTCCCTTCCCTCACTGTTCAAAGGCTCTATGTCACTGCCCTACCAGTGCATCATATTGTAGCATTGCAAAAATTCTCCTGGGTTCATAATTTCATTGAATTTTATATTTTAAGACATGTAAAGTGAAAAATTATAAACCTTTTTTTTTATTTTTCATCAGTTACATTATAGCTCATGAAAATCAGATCGGATCCAGTTTCTCAACATATTAAAGCATTTAATTTCAAGTTTGTATAAATTCAGGCTTGAAATGTGGTTTTACATACAATGAATACAGTATGACAGTTTACCTATTTGAAGGATTTATGAATTATTAAAAAAAATGATCTGATACTCTGTTTTGAGATGCACCTGTAATTTGAAATGTGATTTGAGATGTTCAGCCTCCAGGTGGGGAGAGTGCCTACCCTTTGGAAGTTCCAAAAAAAAAAAAACGGCCAAGTGATCTGAATGACTTATGACTGGTGGCACTCACTTCCCATCTGATGAAGACACTGGAGCGGCTCTTCCTCTGTTTCCTCAGACCCCAGGTGCAACTTGCCCAAGATGGTCTGCAGTTTGCATACCTGGCAGGTATTGGTGTGGAAGCCACAATCATCTACCTGCTACACCAAGCCCACCCGCACCTAGATAAGGGGAATGGATCCTGTTTCTGGACTTCTCAAATGCTTTCAACACCACCCAGCCCCTTATGCTTCAGGACAAACTGAATGGGATGCGAGTGGACCCCTGCCTGGTCACCTGGATCTCCAGCTACCCCACAGATAGGCCCCAGTATGTCAGGCTGAAAGAAGTCTGACACTGTGATCAGCAGCACTGGAGCACCCCAGGGTGCATGGTCCTGGCCCCTCTTCTCTTCACCTTGCAGAGCAGACTTCTGCTACAACTCAGAGCTGTCACATCCAGAAATTTGCTGATGATACAGCCATAGTTGGGTATATCAGGGATGATAGGAGGAGTATCGGAGCCTGGTGAGGGACTTTGCAGCCTGGTGCCACAGGAATCATCTGCAGCTCAACACCTCAAAGACCAAAGAGCTTGTAGACTTTGGGAGGTCCAGACCAAAGTCACAACCAGTTCTGATTGAGGGAGATGAGGTAAAGGATGTGGACTCCTATAAGTACCTCGGGCTGTGGCTGGACAGCAACTTGGACTGGTCATGTAACATGGACCACCTGTTCAGAAAGGGACAGAGCAGGCTGTATTTTCTGAGGAGGCTTTGGTCCTTCAACATCTGCAGGAAACTCTTGCAGTCGCCAGTGTCCTGTTCTACACTGTGGTGTGCTAGGGGGCAGCATATCCAAGAGGACACATACAGGCTAGACAAATTGATCAGGTGGGCCGCTTCTGTGGTTGGCACAAAGCTGGACTCTCTGGTGTCAGTGGCAGAGAAGAGGACTCTGATGAAACTACTGAACATTAATGAGAATACCAGTCACCTTCTACACCAGGGGTGCCCACACCGTTTCAGCTTGCGAGCTACTTATAAGATGACCAAGTGAAAATTATCTACCTAGAATAAAAATGCAAAACATAAATTTATTTCTTCTATATTATCATTATTTAAGTTATTATCGTTACTATTTAATATTGTGTATTCTTTCTTTCCTTTTCCTTTTTTTGCCTTTTAGGATAAATAAAGTATTTTTTTAATTGAATTTGAATTTGATCTACAATACATATTGGTGTGTCTTGCATAACTGCATCAACCCACATTGCACAATACAACTCTGTACATTGTTTGCCCTTATTTTTCTCTGATGACTTGCACTGAATGTCATCAGCCAAGGCAGCATAGTCCAGACAGTAGCTGCTGGTAGCCAGCTTCATGCATGCTTCCAGATGATCATCAGTCATGGTCGAATGGTATTTAGACTTAATAACCTTCATGAGGGAAAAGGCTGATTCACACAAATAGGTGGAACTGAATAATGCATTTCCTCATGTTGGGGTAGTTCCCCTCTCTTAGTAAGTTCCAGAACTATCCATGAGCCCTGGACTTTAGCTCAATGTCAGCTTGTAGAGTCAAAATTTCATTCTCCACACCAGACGAGTTCAGGTGAAACAGCCTTGCAATTTTTGATGCAAGTGAATCCACCTCAGCATCTTCCCGAAAAGGGTAGCACATGAATGAACCCACTGGCTCCAGCAAAGCAAAGTCTTGAAATTATGACATACAGTTCTCGGTCTGCTCTGTGTACCGTGCACTGTCAAATTGGTCATGCGTCTTCTCCTGTATCTCCAGCTCTGACATGACATTCTGGAAGTTTGCCAAATCAACTTTGAGGACAGATGTTGCATCTTTGCAGCTCTACATTAAGGTCGTTCAACATGTTGGTCAGATCGGTTAAAAAAGCCAAGTCTAGCAGCCAGTGCTCATCATTTAGTTGGCTGTATTGCTATGCAGCAAGGTAACTGAACAAGTTAGTGTGGTTTAATGCGCATGCGCAGGGTGTCAAAAGTTCAGATTGGCTACCCTGTCGTGTGATCTTCCCACACTTCCTGCTCTACACACTGTCATCAGCCACCAAAGGAGCTTGTTCAGTGACAGACTGCTCCTTCCCAAGTGCAGGACCAATAGACTTAAAAACTCTTTTGTCCTGCATGCTATCACACTGTACAACTCCTCTCTGGGGGGGGGAAGAGTGGTAACCGGAGGACAAAAGATGGGAACCAGTAGGAACCAGTAACCTGCAACCTGCAACCCGACCACCACAACACAATTAGACTTTGTCCAATAAACAGTTTAAAAATGCAATAATAATGTGCAATACCCCCTCCTACATAACTTATCTATATTGTAATATAGTCTCTATATTATATATTATTTATATTTATATAGTGTTTTTCTTTTCTAAATTATTATCTTATCTTTCTACTCTTTTTTTGTACTGTACTGATGCTGCTGCTGGAACCTTAATTTCCCTGAGGGAACCCTCCCAAGAGATCAGTAAAGTTCTATCTAATCTAATTTAAATATTTTCTACAACTGACAGCCAAATATACAACATACAAATATTTTTATCTTCCCTTTACAGCTCATAATAAGGGGGAGATGCTTTGTAGATGTTTGTGTGTTGATACCAAATTTCTTTAAACCAGTGTCTCACACCTGGTCCTGGCACCCCCCTGCTCTGCACATTTTAATGCTGATCAAGTGCAACACATTATGCAGTCAGTAACTTCCAGGTCATATTAATCTAACTAATTAAATATTAAAATTAAGTTTGTTCCTGGCCTGTTTCTTTATTGTATATATTTTTTTTATTTTCTGATTTTTATTTACAATTGAATATGGAGAAAAAAACACTAATGATACAAGTAATCTTTGTCAGAAGAAGTGTTCACTGCAGTCTTCCAAACCAATGGCAACATGCATAGCCTCGCCTCTTTAAACATCCCTACACTTCTTTATTCATTATTGCATCTCAGTAATTATCAAAGGAAACATTTCCTATAAGTACTCAATCAAAATTAAATAAAACATTGAGAGCAAGCCTTCACAGTGCTGTTTATTAATGGCATTTAATATGCATGGAAAAAAATATAACATTTGCAATATAGCCTCAGTATATATATATCAGTAATTGTCTCCATAGTGATAACTGACCAGACAGTTTCAGCACTTCAGTCTCATACCTCAGCTCTATTCTTGGCAAGTAAATAAATAGATCTATAAATAGACAAATATCCAATCCATTGCAGCAAGTGAAGAAATCATTACAACATCAAATACAATATACAAGAAGCTTTTGAATTTACAGTTTATCTCTTAACAGACAAAAGATCTTGCAACCAATTTTGTGTATTCAAAGGTCATTCGACATTCAGAGGTCTGTGGTGTTAACTGATATGAAAGATTACTCCTCATTTCTGTCCCACCAAAAAACATCAATACATGGTAGCGAAGCGAGATACTGCATACACCGAAAACATTCAAGAATATCAGAAGTAATGCTGACTAATGACTGTAACAATACTGTAACTCGTGCTTCATTAATTTCATACGATGCATTTTTACTTTTAATATAACACTGAATACACATTTTTATCTCTGCAAATCATCATTTGAGCTTAAACTGCTATAAAACAATGTAATATAAAATATTCTTTGCTTTTTTTACAGGACAACCAACAAAAATAGCTTTTTAATGAAATATTCTTTTAATGCTAAGTCTCTGTTGCTGTTTCTTATATATATGCATCCAGAAAGTATTCAGAGTGCTTCATTGTGTTACGTGATTCAATTAATGTATTATTATTTATCATCGTGGGATGAACAAAGTGAGCAAAGTTTGTTTGAAACCTTTAAAAATAAAACAAAAACATAACAGCTTTTGTCATCAAATTGAGCTCAGGTACATCTTGTTTCCACTGATCATCCTTCAGATGTTTCTACAGCTTGAGTGGACACCTGTGGTAAATTCAGACCATGACGTGTAAGGAAATATCTGCAGACCTCCGAGACAGGATTGTTTCGAGACACAGATTTGGGGAGGGGTAGAGAACAATTTCTGTTGCATTGAAGATCCCAATGAGCACAACGTCCTCAATCATTCATAGATGGAAGAAGTTTAGAACAACCAGGACTTAGTCAGGGAAGTGACCAAGAACCCAATGGTCACTCTGACAATGCTCCGATCTTGAAGATCTACTAATGTAGACCTAACTAATGCAGATCTATTAATGTAATCAATTTTGGAAGAAGTGTAATGTAACAAGATGTGCAAAAAGTGAAGCACTGTGAATACTTTGTGGATGCACTATATATATGCACACACACATTGGGTGCAGTTCAGTGGAAGGTAGTGGTACAAAACGAGTACAAGCCTGAATGCTTCCAAGACTAATTTCTTTAGTGCTTGGGCCTAGCTTTAACAAACTTACTGTTATATTTAAAGCAGTGTGGTCCCATCGAAGTCATTAAAGAACCCACTGACATTACAAAATAATTTTGTCACTGTCATAACAAAACCTTGCATCTAAAAACTTTACAAGAGAAAAAAGTCTTTAACTTTATGTACGTTAATGTAACGAGATTTAATTCCAAATAATTTGGACTGTTTCCTCTGGTCCATTCATTTTGAAATTCATTCATTTTTGAAACACAGAGACCCGCTGGCATTTTCAAAGTAAACACGGAAAGAAATGGCAAGCTTCGAGGTTTTCATAGGACAGCGACAATTCTACAAAGCTATAACCAAAGAACAATGTGTTTCAATAAAAGGCATAAAACAAACAGTAAAATGACACAAATATCAACATCCAAATACAAATAAGACACTAAAAAGTGAGCCCCTTTGTCCCTAAGAGGGTGTGTCATAATCTTTGACCCCACCCTCACTCCTAGCCCCATCCATCCCTCCGCCTGCTTGGCGGAGGTGGTTCTGGTGCTAGAGAGTGGTGATCTGAGTAAGCTCAGAGTTTGAGTTGCCTGTCCCTGGATTAGGTTGCGGCTCGGGGCTGACCAGGGGCAGCTCCACGCCTAGTCATGCGGGGTTACTGTTGCCATCCGTTGTCTTGCAGTTGTAGGCGACATCACGGGCAATGCTGCGCATGCGTCCGGACTGCTGTGCATCCAGGCGGAACGGTGAGGGTTGACAGAATTCTCTGAAGCAGCGCTTGAAGTTCTCATCCAGGAATGCGTAGAGGACAGGGTTCAAGCTGCTGTTGACATAGCCCAGTGCAATGCAGAAGTGCATGAGCACCACTGTGTGCACGCTGGCCAGGTTGAAGCCCAGCGACTGGGCCAGTGCCATGATCTGGATGGGTGTCCAGCACACCACGAAGACAGCCACCACCACCAGCACCATGCGCGTGATGCGTCGTAGGTTGCGGTCCTTCTCTTTGGAGCCGGACAAGATGCGTACACTGCGCAGTCGCTTTACCATCAGGCTGTAGCACATGCTGATGATGGCTACTGGGATCAGGAAGGACAAAAGGAACACGCATGTACCAAACACAGGGTCCCAGTAGCTACGAGGGGCAGGCAGAACCAGGATACACTCTATGCCTGTAAAGAGGAGGGAAAGAAAAGAAAAAAAATGCAAATCTTTGTAAATGTTTGGATTTGTGGGTACCAAGTCAGGTGTAGATTTCATAACTGCTTTTAATAGTAACTGGGTTATAAACTCATATAAACTGGGTTATGCAATCTACCATGTAGGTATCTGACAATGGCATTACATAAACATTACTAAAACATAGACATAGAATTGCTGTTCTCCAAAAAGAACATTGCTGCCTTTTTGTCTGCTCACATGGACAAGCCAGAAGGCTACCGGAGCAATGTTTTGTAGATGGATGACACCAATAGATCTTTGGTTTGTATCAGATAAGGTAGCTACAGTCTACTCCAAAAGCATTGTAAAAGTGAGGCCAATCCAGTTATTTTTGCTGTAGACAAAGCATTTTGGCTTGAAGATTAAAAGATGAATAGGAGACAAAAGATCATCATTTCATCTTTTATTTCCCTCTGGATCTGATACACAGTTCAGAAGATAGATATGTCTGAAGATAAGTTTGTGTGAATCCATTCATTTTTCTTGTGAGCAAAAGTATAGGAACATGTGACTGAGAGGTGTGTCTTGTTGCCCAGGTGTGCCCTATTACATTAATTATTCAAACAATAAATAGTGCTGAAAGTCTACGCTCAGTTTCAGATTTTGGCTGTGCATTTATGGATAATTGAGTAACCAAAATGATAAACAGAGAGCTATGGGTGATAAACAAACAATTGTGACAGCTGACAGAAGATGGAAAATCAATCAGAGCCATTGACCATTACAGTACAACCATTTGGAATGTCCTGAAGAAGAAAGTCATCAATTGTGTACCAGATGTCAAACAGGTAACATTAGAGAAATCAGTAGCAACCTCCAGAGGACAGGAGTCAAGGTATCCCAATCTACTGTTTGTGGAAGGCTTCATGAACAAAAGTACAGAGGCTTCACCAGCAAGCCAGCAAGAAGAACAGGAAGATCATGCTGGAATTTGCCAAGAAGTACAGAGACAATTCTGGAAATTCTGGAACAGTTGATGGAAAGGATCTGCTCATGATCCCAAACCTACACGCTCATTTATGAAACAGAGTGGATGTAGTGTTATAGCTTGGGCTTGCATGGTTTCTTCTGGGATGGGCTAATTAATCTTCCTTGATGATGTCACACATGGTGGCAGCAGTATGAACTCAAATGTCTACAGAAACGTTTTGTCTGTGAAAAATTTTGTCTTCTCTGACGGAAGCTCCATTAGCTCACATGAGCAAATATCCCTTGGCCTGTTGTGATCATCACAAATGGGACAAAACAATATTGACTTATTTCTGTGAAGCAACAATCATTTCTTTTTTGTCTTATGGTTTTGTTGGACTACACTCCAAGTTCGAATTCAATACTGTTAGCACATAAACAGCTGTTTAGTCTTGAATATGGTTTGACACAATCTTGGCTAAACAAGGACAAGACTAGAGTAAACAATTCACATAAGGAGTGCTTAACACTAGCTTACCACTGAAATAAAAAAGTCATGCATAATCACTAAGCCAATGAAATGTATGAGTTCACAGCTTGGTCACAGCTCTGTCGTTTCAAGTCATTAGATGATTCAGTGAAAATATAAAATTTTTTTCCTTATTTTTTAAAGAAAAGCAATTTACTTCAACTACACAAACATAAATGTAAAGATATATTTCTTAATCTCTGTAATTCTAGGCATGAACTCACAAACAAAAGAAAACAGTCAAAATAACACAATATAACTTGAATAATAATTGTGGAAAATGAACCATGGACTAAGAAAATGTAATAAAATGCGAAATGTGTTATTTATAGCTACCTATCTATGAAATTAAATCTAGCTGTAACTATTCAATGCATAATGATATGATATCTATAATAAAGCCCAGCTAGTACAGTTTTATATGGTCACAATATTTTCACACACAAATATTCAACCACAATTCTGCTAGATGTTGATGGCTACCAAAGACACACGGTCAATTTGCAACTACCTGAAGGTCATTTAACCACACTTTAGTATTTTTGACCCTCTATGTATTTTGACCATGTGTTAAATTCACAAAAATATTTGCATAAAAAGTTTTGTTCTTTTGGACCATTATATTTTCAAGTTATAAACAAGCTATAGCAAAACAGCTGATTGTTGAAAATATAGATCATTGAAATAAAATGCTCTCTGCAGTCAGATATATAACTAGGTGTTGACATTTACATGGATTCGTAAAAAAGGGTCCGTTCAGATGTAGCATGGTCAATGTGGATACACAACCATATACAGGAGCAGCAAGAGAGAAACTAGACAAGGGAATGACAATGGACAATGGGAAATTAACATTTTAGTCAGGACAAAGGAGAGGGAGAGGTAAGATGGTAAGAGATGTGGTCACTGGTAAAATAAATTCCTTTGCTTGAAACATCATGAAAATCAGAAATACAAAATCTCAAATGATTATATTCTATGTTAAAACATTTAAAATTATTATGCAATCAGTATAAATACCATATGTTGTTCTGTAAATGAAAAGGGGACTACTAGCAGTGGTCTAGAAAACAACTGTCAGCACCATTTACAAAAAGATTAAGCCACAGGAAAGGGAAAAAAGGGGAAATGCAGTGGAAAAGGGCACACAAGCAACAGAAATGTCCATGTCATGCCAGACAATTTCAGAAGTGAGAAAAATAACTGGACTGTTGCTCAGAGCTGCAAAGTCTACTTTTTATAGGGAAATAAAATTTGCATTTAATTTGGAAATCAAGAGTCTTAGAGCCTATGTCGTAGATTTTGTTACTCTAAAATCTATATACAGTAAATACACACTCAGAAGTATGTTGCCAAAAATATGTATTGCATGGGAGCTGTTGCAAATTTTTAAAATGCAAATGTGGTTTGTCCGATTGCTCTGCATACTGCATAATGCCAAACTGTACAACACAATGTATTAACAAAACATTCACAGTAATAAATATAATTGAAAACAATATTTGTGAAATTGTGTTCCTTTTTCCACATTTAGCAACAATTTAGAACATTTTAAAACATTTATTTCCTTCAGATGAATCATTCAGGAAGTAGATTCAGTTAGGGCAATTCAAGGCATGAACTAACACACTTTATGGAACTGCCACTTTACGTTTACTATGATAAGTAAAACATTGACACATATGTCCATCCCTTTTTTTTAGAAACCCTGAAGCTGATTCTTTGAGAAACAGTTTAGCAACAATTTGGCAAATATTCAAGATATGAGTATTTAAAGGAAGTGTAGATTAGCATGCATGTCAATAAATTAATAAAAACAATAAGCCTCACTCGCTAAATTAGTGAGAAATCAATATCAGCAACATAATAAGCTCACAGCATTAGCAGCAGGGACAATACGTTACTGTGTTGTTATTGACATGTGTTTGAAAAGATTGATAGTCTTCACTAAAAGAGGTTAAACTGAATGTGACTCTGAGAGTTCTCTCAACCATTTTAAAATCTCTCACTCTGACTCTCTCTCCTTTGTCACTGGCAGTCAAGCAGAACATGCATGAAATGATGAATAAAGAAATATCTGCTTATGGGAGTTATGCAAGAGAGCTCTGTAACCCAGAGGGTTTGTATAAGGCAGAGAGACTTCTCTGAGCAATAAATGTCCTAGGGGGTTCCATCACATAACAACTTAATCACAACACACAGTGTTAGTAACAGTAGTAGGGGATTTCAGCAAGAAATCTCAGTGTCCTGGAGGGCTTATATGTGACAGAGATAGAGAGAGACCACACAGAGTTATGTATGTACCTGAGGGCTCAAACACATAACAACTTAATCACAACACACAGGGCAGGAGACTGTGATTTTATATATAATACAATCAAAGTTAGGTCAAACCACAATGCACTGCAAATTATTGTTTGTTTTTTAATTATTTTTATTGTAATTGTTATTTCTTAAGCATGTTAATTTTGATTTCTGTCTGATTCAAAATATTAGAAATAAAATATATTCTAATAATTTGAGATTTCTGATTCTTTATGAACTATGCTGAACAAAAGTAAAATAATAAAGGTTTGAACAATTTCAATTGTAATGAATATAAAATGTGACCATTGTATGAAATCATGAACATTGCTGCCTGTCTGTAGTTTGCTAAAGATCAATCCTGCAGAACCTTTATTCCTGCTCCCACATTCTGCTCTGCCTCTCTCTCTGTTTTTAAATAAACGTCGCCTCAGCTCATATCTTGCTTTTGTAGGTCTGTGAGATTATTGGGCCTTGCTGCCCTGCTCCTTTAGGATCTATTCATATTAGATATTGAATGTTTCAGCTTGCACCTCCTCTGACCTGTTGCAATTAGCATCCCTTTTCTCTTTTCATATTCAGATTTTATATGGATAATATCATGTTTGTTTGCTTCCAAAATTTGCTGGTTTTTAAATGAATCCATTCAATCCTCTACCAGTGAAACATTCTCATGTCAAAAACCCAGAAAATAATCAATCAACCATTATGCTTAAGGTTGGAGAGTTGTTCTTTTAATGAAATTCTGCATCCTTTATTTCTCCAAACATACCTTTGTTCATTGCAAACAAAAGGTTCTAACAAGCTAATTCAGCTCTGTGACTTTGTTGGGGTCCCCAAACGTGCACAGTTCTCCTACCTGTCTGCCAGTGGAATTAAACAATTTGACTTAATATACTTACTTAGGTAACATAAAATGTTGACATATTATGAGATTAATACATCAATCTCCTAAAGAGGTATATTGCTGTGAGAAAACAAACTCACATTGAATGTGTGTTTGTGTGTTTATATCATATTTGTGTATATTAAGCATTTTATAAAGCCTTTCTAGGTTTTCTTTGTGACTCTTGACCTAATGCAGCCATCAGATCAGGTGCACATATTGCAGGTGAGAGGTAGTACAGGGGCTTTCTGTTCTTTCTAGTAATTAGAGCAATTCTAATTAAACTGAAGCTGCATTTTGTAAAGGCCCGCTGTGATCTATTTCCAGGTCTAAATGACTTAGGATGGGGATATGTTGTGCATGCTGACCTCCAACCATCTTCTTTCTAATGCTGACAAAAGTGACTATGTGTGTATTATGAATGTACTATCTGGCTGAGCACTAAATATCTTTTGTGGGCCATATGACTCTGTCTCTGACACCTTGACTGCCAACATGATACATGACCATTCATAAGCCTAATTGATTTGGGTGAATAATGAATGAATGCTTTAAGTAGTATAGTCTAAATGGAGGAGACTGCTCCTTTCCCTGCAGATGCTCTCCTCTGTATAGAACTGCTATTGCACTAATATTTTATAAAGGCTTACCAGTTAGGGTCTACCTACATAGAGATGGATAGTAGTAGTAGATAGATGGTAGTGTGCCAATGTATCAGTGCACAAATGTAATACAATCCAAAACATTTTACATACTGCAGAACCTAAATAATGTTGCTGTCTAATGAAAACAATGTATCTCCATTTTTGTCCATATTTAGTGAATCTGACAGTTGTTCTTTATATTTTATTGGACTTTCATGATGAGTGGACCAATAGAAATACTCCAAAATAACTTTAATTACTCTTTCTACTTCTTTGACATTTAACTCAGACAGTTAAGACCATTTTTGCTTTCTCCCATTTCTCCATTTTGAAGGTACATGTTTTCCTTGGACAGTGATGATATTTGTTTTTGAACAGTTTCTGATCAAATGTATTTGCAGGATGCCAGAATAGCCTCCCAGGGCTGCTGTTTTGATGTAAGCTGCCTCCCACCCTCATAGATCTTTTGATTGAGGATACTCCAAACGTTCACAATAGGGTTGAGGTCAGTGGAGGATGGTGGCCACATCATGAGTTTCTCTCATTTTATGCTTGTAGCAGCCAATGTGTGTTGACACAGGTATTCCTTGCAGCATGAGATGGTACATTGTGATGCATGATTCTTCTTTTTGTTTTGTTGTCAGTCAGAAACTCTATATTACTTTACCGAGGTAATTTTCCCTATAGGGCCCTACCAGCTCTCTCCCTATGATTCTGGTCGAAAACATGACGCTGCAGTCTTGTTGGGGCATGGTGGCTATCTACCAACCATCCACTACTCCATCTATTTGGGCCATCCAGGGTTGCATGGCACTCATCAGTAAACAAGACTGTTTGACAATTAGTCTATATGTATATCTGGGCCCACTGCAACTGTTTCTGCTTGTAAGCATTGGTTAGGGGTGTCGGAATAGGTGGTTTATATACAACAGCAAGCCTCTGAAGAGTCCTATTCCTTGACGTTTGTGGGACTCCAGAGGCATTAGCAGCTTCACATATCTGTTTGCTGCTTTGCAATGACATTTTAGCAGCTGTTCCCTTAATCCAATGAATTTGTCTGTCAGAAACCTTCCTCATCATGCCTTTATCTGAACAAACCCATCTGTGCTCTCAATCTGCCGCAACTCTCTTCACAGTACGATGATCACGTTTAAGTTTTCATGAAATATCTAAAGTTTTCATACCTTGTCCAAGGTATTGCACTATTTGATGCTTTTAAGCAGTTTTTGTTCCCACATTACTTGAAACCTGTGGCCTGCTTAATACTGTGGAACATCATTCCAATAGTTTTCTTTTAATTGGGCTCACCCAGCAAACTAATTATCACAGGTGTCAGAGATGGATTTCAGTGATTCAAAGAATGTGGAAGAGACCTATAGGTTCACTGCTAGGTTTGGATAGTAAATAAAATAACTACATTTGTGTTGTAGAAATCACAACCTCTAACTGACTTTATTTACATCTCTGTGATTGGGGTACACATTTATTTTGCAGAACTGTCCCTGTTCTCTTCTAATCAGCAAACAATCCTTGCATAAATTCACACCCACACAAGCTTGTCAATATCCACAGTGTCCCATTGTCCTTCTGTAAGCACCAGGTGTTGCTCTTTGATATTCCGAGGCCTTCTAAACCTGACTGCTTCTATTTAGAACAAGCACTGCATTAATTATAACTGTTCAAGTCTCTTCTGTCAGCTGTTGCTGTCAACTTCACATTCTATGAAAGCAAAGCTCTTTAGCATTTTCAGAGCTCTTACCAAATAGAACACAAGGATACACACACTCACCGTGGTCATCCTCAACATCTCCAAGCACCATAGCCGGAACCCCTATGGCTGAGGCCAGCACCCACACACATATGTTGACCACCTTGGCCTTGTGAGGCGTCCTCATATCCAGTGCTTTAACTGGGTGGCACACAGCTACGTAGCGGTCCATGCTCATGACGGTCAGTGTGAAGACACTGGTGAACATGTTGTAGTAGTCAATGGAGACGACTGCCTTGCACAGGGCATTACCAAAGGGCCAGAAGCCCAGGAACACATCCGTACCCTGGAAAGGAAGAGTGGCCAGGACTAAAGCATCGGCCAGAGCCAGGTTGAAGATGTAGATGTTTGTGGCTGTCTTCATCTTGGTGTACCTGAGAGAGAGAGAGAGAGAGAGAGAGAGAGAGAGAGAGATAAGATGATGAAAATGGAATTGATCTCAAGTAACCCTTTAATCAATAATGATCTATATATTGGCCAATACATCCAAGCCTCATCCTTCCTGGTTTGAATTGCACAATTGTTCAGACCTCATAGTTTGGTACAAATACAACACACACACACACACACACACACACACACACACACACACACACACACACACACACACACACACCCACACACACACACACACACACACACACACACACACACATAGAGATATCATCCTTGCCTGATCCTCCAAGCTCAGCCCGGGTTGGTTCAAAAAAATATAATGTGAATAAAACAGGACACCCTATAAATTTCTTCCATCTTTTTTACTATAAATAAATATGTTGAAATTTGATTTTCATTTCTTATTTATACACACTCATATGCTCCCTCCATAAGAGGGTGCAGAGGGAAGCAGAGTAGAGGAGAGCATGGGGCAGAGCAGAAAAAAAGGTTTTCTTCCAGACTACTATCTATTTCTTCAAGATTATTTAAATATTTTAAAACATAAATTATGTCACCTCATCACATATCATACTCTGCTTATATCCTGAGATTGATATAAAGTAGAAGTGATGCATCTTCTCAAACACATCCAAAACAGTTAGAGAACAACATGTGTATGACATATGTACATCCAAGCAGTCTTTGTGGACTGCCAGTGTACGTAAATACATTCACAAAATAGTCTGTTTTCACAGTTTCTATTCCATGTTTGGTAAATAGAGAACAGAATGGAATATTTAATAGAAGACAATGGACCTTATGGACCAATATTTTCTAAGAACTTTCCTTTTCTTTCTTGTGAAAAGTCAACAAAAAGTCTACATCAGATTGATGATGTGTTTTAAAAGAGCAGAACTGTTTATAGCTCTGTTCTTATAATGATGGATCCCACTGTCCTCATAAGATTAAACAAATCCCATACAAGAAAACATTGGTGAAGGTCAGAATATTTGCCTAAGTGTAATTTAAGAATACATTTCTTTTTAAGAACAGATGGTGAATGAGGCCCATTTCCCCCCACATGGTTGGTAGGGTGCTCCAAGTAGGCTACTTCAGTTCTTCCAGTTAAACTTTGCATGCAAAAAAAAAAAAAAACTGGACAAAACATATCTTTCCTCTGAAAGCAGCTGGTAAGGTACAAAGCCGTATATTAGTGGCACTGCAGCATAGAGAATTTCTGAATACATATTAAACTCCAAAGTGAAAATGGGTGGATTTATTAAAAGTTCTTAGGGAGGTTAGATGAGCTAACCAACTTTTTGTTTTGTAATTACTACTCAGAGATTCATTTTTATCCCATTGTCTGAGGTTACCTGCTGCCATTTGTCCTATTAAGTTTTAAAAATTGAGTACATAGAGATCATTACTGTGACATTACTGTATGAGACAAATTTCATTTAATTGCAAATCAAATAATAAATGTTTAATAGCTCTCCAGCATCTCCATTTACTGAGGTTATGCTATTACTTCAAAGCTCATTTTTCCATGATATTTGTGTTTGATAGTAGCAATGGGAATACACACTTTTTTTCCTTCAGCACTGTTCTGCATATACACCAACATGACAAAAGTCACAGGACATCAGTATGTAAATTGATTATGAAGACATTTTCTCAAGAGAATGGAGTATTGTGAAGGCTATTGGCTCGTAGTCATTCAGATAAGTCACTACAGAGATCTTGGGAAGCAGGATGATGTGGTGGGGGTCTTCAGGCAGGTGGAGACAGCTGCCTGGATGAGGGAAGAGTTAATGATATCTGCCAGCACCCCAGCACCCCAGAGAGCTGGTATTTGGGTCTTTAAAGTGGGCACGGAACCTGTTGAGAGTGTCACACAGTGAGGACATTGTGACTCTCTGGTTCTATATAGTCTATGAAGCACTTAATGCCCGTCCACATGCTCCATAGATCCTGGGAGGAAAGATGTCCCTGGATCTTCAGTGAATTTGTAGCTTTCGCCCTCTACATGCAGTCAGCTCTCTGAGTTCCTGTGAATTGCCAAACCTGAATGCAGCATGGTGTCCAACAGAGAACGGACCTCTCAGTTCAGCCAGGATTTCTGGTTTGAGTAGCATATCACATTACTGGTGGTGATGACATCAACACACTTGCTGATGTATTCGAGGACAGCAGTTTAGTCCTGCAGATCCAGCTCCCCCTCATTCACAGCAGCATCCCTGAAGGCATGCCAGTCACTTCATTCAAAGCAGTCCTGTAGTACAGAGTTGCTGGGCCAGTGATTGTCTTCTGTGTAGGTCTGGAGCATCTCAGCAGCCACACCCACTGCATCCTTTTGCCCTTTGTCTGCTGCACTCTGCTCCACCACACTGATGTCCATAGTAGCTGCAGTTTGCTTAGTATAGCTCTTACACTGTGATTCATTCTTGCTGTTTCTGTAGCCAAACCATCGTTTGTGATAATAGATTCAACTCGGCTATACGTTACACACTTAAGGTGAGTGAAGCTGAGCTCAGAGACAAAGTAAAAGACAGTAGAAACTAGGTTTTCACAGGGAGTGTGAGAAGCTGCTACACTACTGTGTGCCACCATCTTGAGATGTTGAGGTGTTTTCTTGTGAGTGAGGTCAAACACTGGCCAGCATACTCATGGCGAGGCTATGTAAATTGCACTGTGAGTTTGAGTCAGCCATCAGAGTGGACCACAGATATCATAGAATCACTGGGATGCAATGGTACATTGCATCATCCTGCTGATACAGACCATCATTGTGTGTACATTTAGTCCACGAAGGGGTGGTCATAAATGGTCACAAAGCAGTGAAACATAGTGGGCCCAGTCAATTATATGTTTACGTGAACAAATGGGTTCAACCCATGTCATGAAAATAGCTCACACCAGTTGGAGCCACCACCAAACTACAGCCACTGCATTTTCCACTGTGGGTGGTATTGTTTTCTATGACATATTACCAGTAAACACTTGATGCTGTGGATAGAGGAATGGCGAATGCCTGCACAAGTTTAGAAATGGAATGTCCCATCCATCTGGCACACCATAATCCAGCCTCACATCACCTTGCCATGAGCATGCTGGCAAAAGTTCAACCTCACTCACAAAATAACACCTCACAAGTTATAGAGATGTGAGTGGTCCCAAACCATCTCCAGAGGTAACACAACATCATCATCAATTAACATATTGATATCCCATGACTTCTATGGTGTGTCTACAGAGCTTGGGTAATGCATGCACTTTGTGGGACTAGATACACGGCTTTAATGCACCACTTTATAAAAAGATTCTCAATAAAAAGTCATGATAATTACTCATTGCATTCCAAGATGAAATAATTGGCAAAGATTGTGGTGATATTGCATTATTTCATTACAATTTAACAAGCTAACTGTACTTGATATTACAGTTTCTGGGATCTGGGAACTGATTTCCATTTCATTTCTTGGCTTGACTCAAATCCGCATCTGCTCTAGTGAGTTATTTGTGTTTTTGAGAAGAGTTCTGTTCCACTGCAGAGGAAAGAAAAGAAATATATTTAGCATAATGATTTTTTCCCTGACATCCACATGCTTTTCTTGTTCTTGTTTTTTTAAAACCTCAGTCTTCCCTCCTTTGCTTTGTTTTGGATGTGTGTGTGGGGCTTCTGAAAGAAATAGCTAATCATCCTTCTCTTTCTGCATTCATTATGCAAAAGACAAAGGGCGGAAATTAGGTAGAAAAGCATGGTGTTGTAAGTGTGTGAGTACAATATGCCTTGAGTCATGGGATATTTCAGCCGTCAGCATAATATGTACAAACATTACAAGGTGAAAGACAGTAGGGCTAACTTTTCTTACCAACTATGTTGGTGATGCAGAAAAGAGACTTTGGCTTTCTTTACTTTAAAAAGCACAATGTGAGATTTAGTGTTTTTTCACTGTCAAGGGGTGTAATTAAAATTTACTCCACTGCATGAATTACATATCTCGCTATGAGCATATATATTTGGATTACTGTCAAACATTTAGAAGGGTATTATAAATACTCATTACAAATAATTCAAATCAAAAGCAAAAACAAAAAGCATTACCAACAGGATATCTGAGGTGTTTTTTCATTCTCAAAAGAACAAGAATACAAAATTTAGACACAAGTAATTGTTAGATTAAAAACATAGACAAATTTATTCACATATTTAAATTATCCTATTTTTTCCATCGTAAATGAAGACAAATTTGAGTAGCTCAGGATCTCCTGAAAATATCAATATCTGCAACGTGGGACTGTCTCCTATATTTTGCAGTCATTCTTTATATTGTAGCTGAAGTACATAATCAATGGATTAAATCAGAAACACTCCAAAATTGCCATCCCTTGCTCTCTATTATTCAAACAGTTTCCTGTTTCTTTTGTCATATTTTCAAAGTCATATTTTCAAAGTCACAGATTTTAAGCAAGTCTACAGCAAATGGCTTCATTATGAAAAGATTCAAAGAGAAGCACAGCTAGCAGCTAGTTGTAAATAAGGTCAGGTCTAATATTGAAAGAATAACACCTGCAAACTCACCTCAACATATTTACAGTTGATTAAACAAAACAGTCAACAGAAAACAACGCTGTTGCAACACTGTCATTATTGTGTATGACTAACACAGCAGCACGGAAGTGAGACAGATAGATGATCAGTAAGCACTGAGAGGTCTATTAAGTACAAACACCAATCTGGATGCTCTCTTGTGTCATTCAACAACTGTGAATGAAACGGATCCCTATTTATGTTTCAGGGCACTGATGAATATGTCACCCTTTTTTGTGTGTCTGAATCTTAAAGGGGAATTTGAATCCTATTTTGAGGGTGCTATAATTTAGCACAATTCACTGATAATTTATAGTAAAGATCATAGTTCACTACATGAGCTGAATATGGACCAGAAAACAACTGTGAGTCTCGTTAGTAATCAACAAGAATGGAGATGACAACATTTGTTCATATAGCCACTAATCCAGAGATAGTTACAAGCTGCTGGACACTATGAAGATGTTTTCCTATGTTATGTTATTAATTAATGGGTGGATTTTGATTGTGTGGATTTCAGTTTGGGTATTTTAAACACAACTCAGACACTTGTGTGTGTCTTTATGTCACCAGTGTCTCTACACCAGTTAGTAAACTAAATAAACTGTCCCTATATAGCACACTATATGTATCTTTTATTCAAATGCTTGCTTTCTCTCTCTAAAATTCTGTACACTGTTAGTGAAATCAATTATTGAAGTACAATCAAAGCAAATTCCTGGACACACACACACACACACACACACACACACACACACACACACACACACACACACCACACACACACACACTTCATTCATTCATTCATTCATTCATTCATTCATTCATTCATTCATTCATTCAATAATAATTTACAAATCAAAGCCATTATTAAGTCACTAAAATGCCCTAAGATGCCTGGTCACTCTCAAGTCTATGAGACTTATAGCAGTAATGTTTTAATACAGACAAGCAGTAGCAAGGTAAGGTGCTATTTTCCCTCCTACATCACTGGTGCGGATGGATGGATGGATGGATGCTTGGATGTGGATGGATGGATCGGATGGAGATGGATGGATGGATGGATGGATATGGATGGATGGATGGATGGATGGAGGTTGGATGGATGGATGGATGGATGGATGGTTGGATGGATGGATGGATGGATGGACACTTTATTGATCCAGAGGGAAATGAAGGCATTCAATAGCTCAGTTAAATGCAACAGTGAAATAAAAACAAAATGTAAAAATAATATAATAAAGATGTAGAAACTAGAGAATGAGGAAATTATACAAAATATACTAAACCATAAAAAGAAAAGACGTACTGTGAAATCCATATTCATTTAATTATTTAAAATCAGCAACTCCATGTTTGTAGCATAGTAAAACATTGAATTACAAAGCAAAAAATATTTAATGTATTTATAGCACCCATTAGCATCTGTCATCGCTGTCTTCAAGAAACACCTAACACCGTAGCACCCACTTAGTAACACCTGAAGTACCATAGCAACTGCCTAGCAATATTATAGCAACCACCTGTGATATTATTGCAATCCCTTAGCAAAAACAGTTTCAACCTAATCAAAAAAATGCAACAGCCTTGAAACACTTATGGGTAACACTTATGCAGCACAAATATTCTGCATTTTCATATTTTCTCTTCAGGAAATGGGACTTTTTCTTGTTGAATTTGCAAGACCATATGTAAAGTGGAGCATACGCATTATTAATAGCCACTTCTCTACCCTCAAGAAGTACTTAGAGTGCTGTGGAACCAAATGCACGTAAGAGGCTGGTGTGAAGCTTTAAAACAAGTTGTGTAAAGTTTTCTTAGGAAGATTATCTTTCTATTTAAAAGAGAATTACTAAATACTTGCTAAAAGCAGGCCTTGAAATAAGGTACTAGCCAAGTTCAATTAAACAGGTATAGGCAGAAATAGTTGCTCTTTGCCTTTGGAACTAATAGGTTAAATTTCTATTTCTGTCTGTGTTTGAGCTCTTTGGAAATCAGGCACTTAAGACATCACTGGAGCTCAGCACATGGCTTCAAAAATGGAGAGAGGGTGAGTGAAGAGTGGTGTAGGAGAGAAAAGGATTCGTGGGGAGTGCAGATATGGGGTCTGAAAATGGTCTGCAGGGAAGGAGGGCATGGGTGAAGATACTCCATTAGAGGTTGCTGAACTTCAAGTAGATGTGAGTAATATGGCTTCACTGCTCCAATAAATGACAAGGTAAGCATGTTGAGGACGTCATCAATGCCTGAAGGAGCCATACCAATGCATTTAAATATATTTGCCATTTCAGCCGACATTCAATCCATTCAGTTCATTCAACATACAGAGTGTTCAGTCTAGACTGTTTTCTGAAATTCACAGTATTAGAGCGATGTATTGGCAAGAACATGGCAATAGAATACCTATCACGACAGGGTTATGATTCAGTACATTGTGATACTGCAGGCATTTTTCAAATTTTATAAAAACTGATAGAAGTGATGTTTGACAATTTGTTCAGAATACCATTTATTTGTCTCATGGTCTGCATTTAATACCATTAACATACTGTTATCATTATAAAATGTTATGCAACAAAACAGCACTACAATTCAATGCTGTGTAATTCGAAATTATGGAAGAGATTAACCCACCACTTCTATAAACTCAAGATCACAAAGGAGATTAACACACTGCTACAATAAAATAACTCAAAATTAGGGATGTGACGAAGTTCTAATTCGAAGGCATTTGAACGTTGTCGATTTTTAGCAAATTCGAATATGACATGTTTTAAGGCCAATTTTCATCGAATGCGGATTTGAAATTGCCTCTGCCATATAAAACATGACAACTCATACTGTCAGGTCCAGACAGAGGGTAGCAGACGCAGATATAAATACAGCACTTTAATGAGACAAATGCGAAAAAGAAAGACGAAGTTGAAAAACAGGCGTAGATCAATAACCGGTAGACTGAATACAGGACGAGACGAAAGGCAGGAGTCAGAGAACAGAAACAGGTCAAACATGGACAGACTGGTAGCGATAAACATGGGTAGCGTGCTGAAGGTTGCAAGGCAAAGCTAGACACTGAACAGGCTGAAAGGCTGGATTAAACAATCTCCGGACCAGGTGACTACAATCAGAACTCCAGTGATCCAGAATGTGAGTGAGTCACATGATAATTCAGGTGGCAAACTGAAGGATTCTGGGAATTCCGGAGATTCTGGAGAGACCGAGGGGTGCATGACACACGATGATTTCCGCTCTGCAGGTCACCTTCTAAATAGCGCCAATGTTAATCTGAATTTAATGGTTAATGTTTACTTTATACTTCCGCTTTACATAAATAAATAATGAAAATGGTAGGTAAGAAATGTGGTAAGAAAACAAGTGTAAAACACAAACCAGTAGTAAACACGAACAGTTTTACACTACTAGTTGATATATGTCTTCTTTGTGTAAGAATGCATAATTAGTGAATTACATGATAATAAACGATTGATAATTTTATGATTCAGTGTCTTTAAAACAGCATGATGAATTGTTTACAGTACACTGTGAGTCCGTGACTACCTGTGGCTGATGGCCTGTTTAAGCATTGTGTATTCATGTTGAAAAAAAACAAAAATATATGCACAAATGGGCTTACCAGGGTTTATCGGACTTGGCCCTGTTTAAAAAAAAATTTACTCTTTTTTTGTAACTAAAAAATTCAAATCCATTGGATGCAGATTTTCCTCAGTTCCTTCACATCCCTCCTCAAAATTATGAAGATTTACTCACCACAACTATAACTCAGGATTACAAAGATGATTAATATACCACTACTAAAACTTCACATTATTGAGAACCAGACGAGATTTCTCTGCAAGGCTTCAGCTTCCCCTAAAATGTAAAAAAATGAAATGGTTGAATATGTACATCTCGAAGACAAGTTCTTTCAGAATCAGCTACTTATCACAAATCGACTTAATCACCATATGCATGAAAACGGTAAAAAAGAGAGTACAACACTGCTATCCATTGGTCGGGGTCTAAACACAACACAAAACTAATAACTGTGTGCCAACACATGAAGTCATCAGATTGTACCCTTCACACTACACAACAACAATAAGTGGCTGTGATTTGTACCCTACATGAATTTTAATATTTTTCACCAAGAGAAACATATGCCAAGTCCATATGTTCTGCAAAAACATGTTTTATAATGAAAACACACAAGACCTTGTGACACCATGCCATTTATTTCAAAATGGATGTCAGACTCTAAAAGATCTTGTTAGTGAGTGTTGAATCAAGAGCAGGAAAAGCATCAAAATGTACAGGCTTGTTGATGTAAAATAACTCCACATCTCATACATTGGATTTAGAGTCACCAAGTTCCAGATATCAAACATTTTCTTGATTTGCATATTTAAGCGCTTACACTGAGAGACAATGACAAAGAAAAACAGCAGTTTCCTGCCGACCTGAGATTTTTGTCAGTCAGAGACTGAAAAATTGGGGATATAATCATGTGCACCTGGCATTATCATCATACAAACTGATTACTAATCACTGCCTATTATTCAAGAAAATAAAAATATATATATATTTAATAAAATATTTCTGGTAGTCTTACAACATGATTTGAAAAAAGGGTTTGGTAAGCAATAGAAGTATATAACTATACACAAACACACACACACACACACACACACACACACACACACACACACACACACACACACACACACACACACACACACACACACATACACAAACACACAAACACTCCTCCACCTCTCACTAGGACCCATTTATTCTCTCCATGCTTCTTGGGTATCCACAGATGTGGTCTGTCTGTGTGGGCTGGTTTCAGGTCATTAGATGCTGCTAAAGAGGGAGCAGGGTGGGGGGAGGATGCAGATGAAGGAGGATATGAGATGTGAACGAACTACTGGGAGGATGATAATGAGCCAATTAAATCTCACCCAGTGAAACCTTATCACCAAAATAAACAACAAAAGCACACGTAACTGATTGGGAGAAAGGTTATTCCAATTTTAAACTGTAGCTTTGTGCCAAAATAACATTACTGCAACATTCAAATATTTATTTTTATATTTTTACTTCGTCTAAAAAAAACAGCTGCTCTTTTTGCCCCCTGGGTGTGCTGTCAAGGGGAACATATTGTGCCCAATATAATGGTTACTTGTGTCTTCTCTTATAAATCAACCCATATCAATCTTGATTATCTACACCAGTGATTCTCAAACCTGATCTTGGAGGCACCCCATGTCTTGCACATATTAGCTGCTGTGAAGCGCTTGTTAATGAACTAGGGTGCCTCCAGGACCACCATTGAGAAACACTGATATACACCACAGGACCACCAAAAAGCAGGTCATTATTTGGGTGGTGGGTCATTATCACCACTGCAGTGACCGTGGGAATATGATGGTGTGATTGTACAAGTGGATCTGATGCAGTCGTCATAGTAACTGTATTAGGCACTCCTACCTAATTGGCCATCTTTAATTTGAAGCTACACTCTTACATGTAAGGGTTCCTTCATAGTCTTGGCTTGGCTAGATAAAACTTTCATATAGTATTTCCTATTAAATTATGAGGGGGATAAAGTTAAAACATTCTCTTATCGGATTTACAGAAAATATGCATAAAAACCTGACAGGAATATACACCCAAAAATTGCAAAGCAGGGTTTACTTGTTATTTTATTGTTGTTTTTTTCCAAATATTGATTAAAATATTAAGTCACAGAATCTCTCATCAGTTGGCACAGGTGTCTGGTGACTGGATAAACACAGCGTTTCACAGTTTTCCATACTCTGAAATGAAATTTGGATGTCACTTCTAATAACAGTAGCTTATGTCATCTAAAGTATCTTACATAACTGTAATGGATAAAAAATGCATGTTTCTGCAGAAATTTTTGCATTGTGTGTAATATCTGGATAGATACCTGGCTACTGGGACTTTTGGTTTTTCAGACCACTACCGTAAAGAAATCTGAATGGATTTCTGATCATATGACCAGCTTTTATAGTATAATAGAAGACAGAAATTCCAATTAAGAACAAAATTAATAAATGACTTGGCCTGCAACATGCATATTACAAGATGTCCCATGTATGATCAAGATGATCAAGCATACATGCCAATTTTAAGAGCCCTTGTATTTTATCTTGAGCTTTATTATAGATTTATCTTTCATTCTCAAAGGAGTTCTCACTACTTTAATACATACAGCTGGTGAAATTGTACTTCAGCTATCTGTGATGTGCATGAACATTTTTAGTCATCCTTATTTAAACTTCAGTGTTTAAAGCTTGATCATATTGTACACTGCAACTTTCAGTTGTACAGTCCTTCAGTAGAGACTTGGCATAAAACTCTTGCAGCTTCATTCCTAACTGACAAAAGCTAAATGCATAGTCTATTATGGCCTACCAGCATGTCAACAGTCACAATTCAGCTTTCATTGTACAGCAAAAACTAAAAAGTAACATAAATAAAAACAGTATGTTATATTTATGAGTGTCAACACTGTGAAAAAATATAGTTATATTTACAGTATGTGACAAATGTGGTAATACACCAATCAATCATAGCATTACCATTAACCTTTAGAACTCTTTAGAACATTTTCAGTTTGACATATATTTTCAACAATAATTAGAAACATATTTATAGGAGACTACTCTAATTTGTCTTTATTTGAGATGTAAATATTATTTATTTATTTATTTATTTAAGCTAATAAGAACTAAAAACTTAAAATGTCAGAAGACATGTTGGGAATTGATCATCTAGAGTGTTTTGAGCTCCAAATGAAGAATTTTGATGTATCTGTAATAATTACATTGAAAAGGATTTATAACAAATGTGCAAACAGCCCCTCTTCATTTTCCTCTGTAACCCAATATCTGGGTCAGTGATGTCATTAGCCCCACCCCCTCTCTCTGATTAGTCATAATCTGCATGCAGGTTGAGCATGTACATGTGGATAGAGCAGTAGACATGAAGCAGAAGGTCCCATTGGCCTTAAAATGTGATTTGGTTCAGTTGCAAATTAGTAAATTTCAGCTGAAGCTGAATTACTCACTGAACATTTGTCAGACAATGATGAGACCACCCTGTTTAGATGCATAGTTTATGATATGAGGAGTGTGATCATCCAAAATGCTGACTATGCAGATCATCTAGTAGAAAACCTCACTGGATACAGACTGTTGTTGTTATTCCAACAAAAGCAAGATAAATAATTTTTATGAGTAACCTTGAAACAATAAATGAGCAAGTGTCCCAATACTTTTATCCATGTACATAGAATGCCATGCAAAACTCTGGGTACCCCTGGTCAAAAGAACTGTTTCTGTGAACAGTTAAGCAAGTTGATGATGAAATGATCTCCAAAAGTTAAAGATGACACATACACTTTGTATTTTTAATTAAGAAAAGTTTTTAAAAAAAGTTATTGTTTTACATTTTCAAAATAACAAATAGAAACACAATAGAAATGCTTTTTGTAGGCAGATTCCAGCTGCTTAGAAGAACCCATGGTTGCTAATTTTTTGGACAATGTTAGAGGTATCTGGGTATTTTTAAAGCTTTAAAATTTGTATCACCTGGCATTTCCTAACGATGAATAAACCTAACAGGTTAATTAAGGTCTGAGGCTTCTGTCAAAGTTATCTGGGTCCTCTAGTCTCCTAGGGTTCCCATTATTGTGCAAGGTACACCTTTCCTTGTTCCACTAACATTGTACAAAATAATCCATTGCTTGACTGTTAACAGTAACAATAATTTTGAGCAGGGGTGCCCAAACTGCATGCCACTGTACACTAAGGACAGTTTCACAGAGAGGAATTAAGCCTGGTTCAAGATTACACTCTAAATGAAGATTACCCAATGAAAAAAGAAAGTAGAGAAAGTAAATTTATTACACTTTTAAGGTTTTTCTGGCAACAGGAAATTGGGCATGTCCCAATCCACTTATTGTTTTAAATAAACGAATAAATAAAGAGCCTATTATCTTTTAGAGGGAAGTGCAATCTCTACTTGCCGTGCATGATTCTGTTTTAGTTATGCATGCAAAACTGCTGGGCTCTAGAACATGCAACAAGCCTTTAAGCCTGTCCACAAGTATGTTTTTTTTTTGAAAATGGAAAAACAATGAAAAAGGTATTTTTTGGTCTGTTAATGAAAATGCTTCCCAGACTCTGAGTGTCTACCATCAGGCTACCATGATGTTCTGAGGTTCGAATCTGGGTCATTGGCAGCCAGAGTCTGCACTCTCTTTGCACATCACAACCAGTGTGATCCAGCACAGGCATCGGTTAGCTGTTGTGTTGGAGCTGTTGACCCAACACTTTCGTCTGAGTGCATTGGCCCAGAAATGATGCAATGGTGGCAGTGTGAAAAGCAGAGGCTTCACATGCCTTTACCCTGTTGGAAGCATTGTATGGGGTAGGGGGAAAACCCTAACAGGGTTGGGTAATTGGCACTTCCAAACTGGGGGGATAATTGGGGAGAAAATATGAAAAGCTCCCCAAGGAGGAGATTATTAAAAAACATTTTCAGCGTTTCAGTTTTTGTGAGGACAGGGAAAATAAATGTCCCATCATATGCATGTTTCTGGCTGAATCTTAAACAATCTTAAACTACATGCAGATACCACTATTATTTCAGATTTCCACATGTGAATAAATGTAAACAGTGTTCCTTTTACAAATATATAAGGTTCTATTTCTACTTTGGTTAATTTGGGATTAAGTGTTTTCTTTCCATATGTGGTCTTTAGGTATTCAGGTTGAACATGCTCATACAAGCATTTCCATCTCTGGAAAAACTGAGGGAGGAAAATCTCTCTTTTTTTATATCTAGGTATCCATGGACATGACCTGAGTTTTTTCCACTCTAATACCATCAGCATCAACAGCTTGTTACTTAGCTAATTAATGAGATCAGATGTCTTGGGAGCAGGGTAAACACAAAAACAAATGTCACGAGTAAAAATGAGACGAATGATGTTCACACTTAATATTATAATCATTAAAAGAAATGCACAATTAATAACATATTGCAGAAGTATCGCAAAGCAAATTAAACAGTATCACAAAGCAAATTAAACATTATCATTTTGAGACAACATAGCCGCAGGGTTACTCAGAAAAAGCTTTTGAGCTTTGTTTTCTCGTGGGCCGTTTGTAGTTATAAACAGGTGGGCCATTAGATGAAACAGGTTGAGAACCACTGCTCTAGATGATCTTCAGAAACGGCTCCTTTTAGCTGATAATGTAACATAATTTCTTATAAACAGGTGAGAACAGGGACTGCTCATATTCCATTTAAAAAGAGCAAAAGATGCTTCTTGAGATAATGGTACTGCTTGGTTGTCACACATACAAGCTTTGTTCAAAGCAGTTGTGTAACCTTGCCAGGGCGTTATGAAGCAGAGTTGGGCAGTATCCATATTTTCATACTGTCATTCCATCTCAAAACATGACTAATCGAATTGGTCATTCTCTAGCCACTGCTGTGGGAAGCTGTCAGCTAGTGGGAAGGAGAAGAAAAAAAAAAAAAAAACAGTAGCAAGGATTTAGGAAGACAGTACAGAAAGCAGCTTTTCTGTGAAACACTATGCTTAACAGGATTGGACTGACAATGTAATTCAGCCTTGGGTTTTAACCCAGACCGGTCCACATTTGATTGGTTGACTGGGGGAGGGGGTGGATATTCCCTTGTGATCTTTTTTTTTTTGTCGACCAGGGGCTCCTTTTGATCAATTTTGTTTGGTCAACCGGGGGAAGGGGTATCTCGTTTGATCGGTTTCCTTTTGTCGACCTTTGTCAGGGGTACGGCCAGCTCTTTCAACCTCTCAGCGGCTCACATCCATAGTGGCCCACCAGGATTTTTCCCAGTTCGCCCGATTGCCATTCCATCAATGATGCTTAATTAAATGTTGGTAGTCTGTAATTACTTCAGAATAAATAGATCCATTTCTACATTTTGCACAATGTGTACTACAGTAAAATAAATGCTTTACCATCTCAAAATAAAGCAGTCAGCACTAACAACTAGCTACAACCAGTAGTAGTAAGATGGAAAACACTGAAAATAGGCTGGTTACTGTCAGAGTTTCAACTTCCACTAATGGATGAAAAATTCAGGTGGAAGTTTAATTGCTTGTGTTTAGTTCCTGACTTTGTTTTTCCTTTAGCGATGGAAATTATGACTAGTTAACTTTCTTAAATAACTAGTCAACGAGGAAAAAAATATCACTAATAACCAGATCAAGTGATTTAAACTATATTATCTTCATGGCACTGCATTCCCTTGTAAAGAAAATATTTCTTAAGAATTTTTTTTTCAGTTGGGCTCAGTCCAGCAGCAGCTCTCTGTGGATCAGTACTGAATAAGGCAGGATAATACAAGGCCGACAATGAAATTAAAATAGTGATCAAACACGTCAGCTGTTGCTCAAGTTGACATCTCCATCCATAATTAGTAGCATCAGATTCTAAACAACTGCTATTTAAGTACTCTCCAATTCTTAGTACAGTGTTTTTATTCAAAATGTCCAGTTAAAAAAAGACCAATTATACTCTCTGTAATGAGACATGCAGTTCTTTAGGCATTGTGTTTAACAATTAGGCCTGTCACAATATTTTTTTGGATTATATGTTTTCACACTATAGTATATATTTAGTTTTGTGTGATGTCACATTCCTTCCTCCACACTCTTGAATGAGACAGCGTCAGAAGTGTCTCGCCCCAACTAAATATTAAGTGCTATACATGCTCATACTTTTCAGTTGGCCAACATTTCTAAAAATCCTTTTATTGTAGTGGTCTTAAGTAATCTAATTTTCTGAGATACTGAATTTGGGATTTACATTAGTTCACTTTATCAGAAACACATGTGTATAATCAGCATATACACCTGCCTATATACTGATTATAACCAATCTGCCCTTCTGAACAATTTATCAGCATCCTTTACCCCTGTACTTCAGTGGAAAGGGACATCACTGGACCACTGCTGACCAAATGTATATGCAGTCAGTCATCCCATAACTCTTCATTATTGTTCCGTTTCTGACCATAAATCCACTCTTCACTGGTTGGTGAACTATTTTCCTCAAGGTCCACAAGTGACGATAAAGTGTATAAAAATAGTGCAGCTAATAATATAATTTAGAACACAATTCACACAACAAATAATTAATAATACTAATTTTACTTAGCACTGTTCACAAACTTTCCTAGTTTGATCCTTCAAACCATCCATCCAGTTCAAGTCTATACTGTATGTTGCTATGATACAATCTGTGAAAGTCTTTCCATTGAACAACTTTAGCTGCCCCCTCGTGTATTAAGAAGATAGTGGTATAACATTGTAGAAAGTTTTCAAGGGCATCTTATACAAAATGCATAAATAATTGAGCAGGACACTAAAAAAGCAACAGAAAGCTAGAGTTCAACTTGCTTCTCACAGTCTCCACAAACATGAATTTAAACCTCATATCTTCAAAACAGCAACTTTTCAGGTAAAGTAAAAATGTTCTTTGAAAAACCTTTTTACCCCACAATAACTTTTGTTAATCAGATTATATACTGTACATACTGTATATACTGTACAAAAAACATTATAACAATTTTCATAAATATAATCAACTAACCAGCATTAAAATTAATGACCAGCAGTGGTAGGTGACCAGTGTAGGTATATGTATGTAATCATTTATATAATTTTGTGTGTGTGTGTGTGTGTGTGTGTGTGTGTGTGTGTGTGTGTGTGTGTGTGTGTGTGTGTGTGTGTGTGTGTGTGTTTTGTATGTATATGTCAACTAACTGCTAAAGTACATTTTTCCTGGTCTTCCAGTAAATAAGGATAATTGTCTTGGCTATGGCAAGGGCAATGGGTATTGAAGTGGTATGATGGATGTGTGGGAACATAATTGTGAGGTGGCCCCCACCTAAGGGGATAGTGGAACGCTACCTCAATGTGGACAATATGAAGTTGATAACAGAATACCAGAGTTGTTGAATGGGTGGACATGAATGGAGTGTGAAAGTATCAGGGCTGCCTAGGGTGCAGAATGAACATGTGTCTGTGTCCATTAGTCCCATTTAATATTATGTTTATGTTGTGTAATCTGTGGAGTATTTTGAATCGAATCAGCTGGAAATTACTATTGGTTGTCATTGTGAAAGTTCCAGAAGTCAATGCTGGGAGAGATTCCAAGATCTTTTCCGGTTTTAATGCTGGAAGTGCAATAGTTTTAACTGTGGTGGCAAGATGTTCATAGAATTTTGAAAGCAATGTCTTATTTGTTGTTCATCTATTTATGTCTACAGTCCAGGTGGCTGCTTAGGATGATTATTTAGATTTTAGATTTCACAACAGATTTGAGTTAACTTTTGTACACATCTTGCAGCCTGCTATTGGGCTGAACTTTTAATTATGGACAGTGAAACAACTGACTTCTAAAATCCCTTCCCAGACTCATATGCCTCTACAATCTTATTTCTTAAGGCCTCATAAAGTTCTTTGAATTTTGCCATGGTAATTCCACTACTTCATAAATCAAGAGCAAACCAAACTAATGTCTGAGGTTTAAATAAAAGCCTCTTTCAATTCACACCTGTTTGTAATTTTAGGCATCATAAGCAGTGTTAAATGTTAAGTGTCCTGTGACAAATGTGTATTTTACCCATAAGTTTGTTGAACACGTTTTGGTTGTATCTCTCTCTCTCTCTCTCTCACTCTCACAAACACACACACACACACACACACACACACACACACACACACACACACACACACACACACACACACACACACACACACACCTGTGCTGGTTCTGAGATTACTTCCAGTTTGTTACAAATGAGCCAGACGAAGTCACAACAATTGTGTTAAAGGCTTACAGTGTTGGGCCCGTCACAAAAGACCGTCTCCATTGTGTCTGCATAAATATTCATACCAGAAATGCATCTGGGGGTGCAGGCAGGAGAATGTGGGCTGGTAGGACACAAATGGAAGTGCTTTTGAGGCTGTGTAATTAAAGAAAGCTTTGCCCTTGCACCCTGAAAGCAAGGACTGGAAGACTAATATGAAAATTGGATTTACTAGATGTAATCCATTTCCTGACAGGATAATAACAGAGATATGGCTTCTGAATGTGTGTCTGCATGTGTGTAGCGGTTTGAAGGTGGCTGTGTGGTTGGTATCTGAGGGACATGATTTTCAGTGGCTTCATACATTACTTTTAAAGGAAGGTTCCATTTTTGTTACTAGATCTAAACTATGATTAACCTTCACATAACATAGAGCCTTAATACCAGTCTAAACAAGTGTTTTGAACCACACATTGTCCTCCATAATGCTTGGGGCATGATAGCTCTTGTCCACATGTAGAACATTGACAAATAGAGAGTCAGATAAGTGTCTTATGCCTAATGAAGTAATGGCTTCAGCTTCACTACCTACCCAGAAGCTGCACTGAGCTTCAGCTCAAAACATCAGAGCTCATAAAACTCGGAAATCCAGTTTCTCAAATGATCAGAAAATTATTTGAGTAATTAATTTTGAGTTTCACTAAATTAATATTCAAACTGTATAAATACAATGTCTAGTTAAGCACATGCAGCCACAACCATGAAGAGGACTGCTGACCTTACAGTTATCCAGAAAACATTATCAACACCCTCCACAAAGAAGCTACGTCAAAGAAGGTTTGTGGGTGCTGTATCAAAACATATTAATGGGAAGTTGACTGGAAGAGGAATATGTGGTGGAAAAATCCAAAAAGCCATCAGGGAGACTAAAGTCAGAGTATTTTCAAGAAAATAACTTCAAACGGAGTGGACTGAGGCTGGTGTCAGTACATTAAGAGCCACCACACATAGACGTCTCCAAGAATGGAGTTACAACTGCAGCATTCCTAGTATTAAGACACTCTTGAAGCAGAAACCACATCAGAAGTGTTTACTAGACTATTGCTCAGTGCTCAAAAGTCTTCTCTTTTTAGATGAAAGTAAATTTTACATTTCCTTTGGAAATTGAGAGTGCTAGAGCATCTGAAAGAAGACTTTAAAGGCAACAAGTATAGTGTGAAGTTTCTTCACTCTGTGATGGTTTAGGGAGCCATGCTATCGGTTGGTGTTGGTCCACTGTGTCCAAAGTCAATGCATTGTCTACCAGGAGATTGTAGAGAACTTCATGCTTTTATTTTCTAAAAAGCTTAGAGAATGGAGATTCTGATTTCCTTCTCCAGCATGACTCAGCACCTCCCCAGAGTGCCTAAACTAATACCAAATCATTTGTTGACCATGACATTACTGTGCCCGATTGGCCAGCCATGCCTCTTGACCTGAAAGCCTCAGAGAATCTATGGAGTATTCAAAGCAGTCTGGGCCTCAGTAACATCTCACCAGGGCCACAAGCTGGTTTTAATGTCACGCTGCACTGATGCAGTAATTCCCCAACCTGGAATCGAGTGTGTGTGTAATTAACTAGTAAGAAAAAAGGCTTGAAATATTTAAAGTTATTTCTTTTTGTTTTTCGTCACACTAACATTTTTCAGATGATAAACAAATGTAAACATCAGACAAAGATAATCTTCGTGAATACAAAATGCAGTTTTTCATATAGAATGCTATAAATAAAAATAAATACAAATCAACCTGACCCTATGTGAAAAATAATAACCCATAAACCTAATAACTGGTAGTGTCACCCTTGGCGGCAATCAAGTGTTTGCAATAACTGGTAATGGGTCTTTCACATCCCTGTACACACATTGAAGGGTTTTCAAGCATGAATGGCCTGTTTAAGCAACTCCACTGGATTTAAGTCTGGACTTTGAATAGGCTAAAACCTTTATTTTATTTTATTTATTTTAATTCATAGGTGCACTTTCTAGTGTGCTTCAGATCAGTGTCTTGCTGCAAAACACAAGTACACTTGAGCTTAAGGTCATGAACTGATGGTCCCAGACCTTCATACCTCCACTACCATGTTTGACTGTCGATATGTTCTTTTTCTGAAATGCTGTGTTAGAATTTTAGTATTTGCACTGTGAACAAACTACAATATATTCCAAAGTAACTTTTTTCAAAACATTTATTCTTGCCCTAGCTTGAATGTACTTTTGGGTTTGGCTGAGATGTCTTTGTGCCAGGTCTGGAGAACAAAGTGACAAACTGGTCTGAAGGAATCAGGCAGCACACAGTCCACTTGCAGCACTTACAGGAATGCAGCACATACAGCAGCATGGCACACTTCCCTTATTATTCTCTGCTTTTATTGGCTAGCAAGATGGCTGTATGATTTACGTCTCCCAAAAGTATTGAACTGATTGCATCAAGCTGTCTCCACATTTTGGTCCAATATTGTCCTTTATTAGCAAATAAGGTATACAGACACATTCACTCATGACATATTTCTACAAGCAAAAATTAGACAGCCAGGACCATGTGCTTGGTCTACGAATGACATGGGGAAATTACCATTGCAGAAATAAATCTGCAGTCCCCATAAACTGCCATCTGAGGCTTCATTAGTGCAAATGGTTGAAGATGTGCTCGAGAGCAGCAGTAGCAGCACTGTGAACTCTCACAGTGGCTGTCATTTGTGTAGAAACAGATGTACCATGCTCATCTCCAGCAAAATTCTTCAGAATCCCTTTTCTATCAGCACTTAAATAATTAAGCCATAATCAAACCCTACTCTGGGTCCCATTAAAGTCATATAACAGGACAAAGTCAAGTTAAATGGAAAGAGTGGGGCACATCTGTTGTCCTGCTGAGTTGTGTTGGTGAGCTCTGCTTTTATTGGCTGGTTTACGTCACTGTGATAACATAGAAACCAGAGTAGCCTAAACTGAATAATCTAGCTTAGTCTAACCCTCTGGCTTTCAGAGTCCCTTGTCCCTTTCCAGGCTAGCCAAGCATTACCTTTCAGTCATTTCCCCAGATAGGTCAAAATAATACCTTGGCTGCCGTGTGCCTTGCTACATTGGCTTCCAATTACTCTTTTTAATCCTTCTCCATTGCCATTCTCCCAGTCAGTTTAGTTAAAATATTATTTTATCTTTGCTTCCATATTCTCACATTATGGACATTGGGACTCCACATTCAGCATTTCTTCTGAATCAAGGGTTTTCTTTGAGTAACTGACTCTACTGTCCAGACTGTCCAGACTCTACTGTCCAGAGAAGACCTTTTCTATTTTGTGCCAATTAAAGCTTGTTTCTAAAATCATGTGTCCATGCCAATAATTATTAGAAACCTTTTTTAAGAAAATATAATGTCTAGAAAATGCAGTTGAGTCCTGTGATGATTTAAATGAAATGACAATGTTACTCTTTAGAAGCCTAAAGGCCAATTTTGCTTAATTTTTAGTCTGACTTACGTTTATTTGCCAAGAAAATAACACATCCAACACACATGCCAGTTATTGTTAGTTTCATGAGATCAAGTACCTGTTAATCTGAAATTTACAAAGCAAATTTAAATATCTATATCAATTTGACCATGTTTTGTTCAAACACTTTTCATCTCCTCATTTTCCTCTATAACTCTATATCTGAGTCATGTCTGTAGGTTACTCTGATCCTGAGATATGAAGCTTTGAATACCAGCATGTAACTGCCTTTAAAATGGATATTGGGTTGTAAGGTAATTGAGTAAAAGATTCCAATAGATTTTATAATCATGTAGCAAACTGGAGGCACTGAATTTAGAATCTGTTTTGTTCCAAAACTCTGAAAATATTCATTAAAAAGACTAAAGACAGAACAGTATGAACTAAGTAATTCCCCTGGTTTATATACAGCTGAAGTCCACACTCCACTTGCAACTGGCAAAGCATAGCTGGTAAATGAGACACGTTGGCCAGCCGTCATTCTCACTCCTCTTTCTTTTCCTTCTCCTGGTACATGTCCCATCAGCCAGTTACTTGTCTGGAATCATTGCAGGAGGATACAGAACCAGACATGCTCTTATTGAATATTTGGCTAATTGCATTCTCTGGAACCTTGAGGGACAAATTACACTTAGCACAACAATGAGACATAAAGATATGAAGGACATTTTTTTAACAATTTTCTCTGGGGGAATATAGTAATAACATGAAAGTTAACAAAACATTTCACGGTAGACAGACTGGTTGGAGAAGAATTTTGGGGAAAGTATTAATTAAAGGTTTATGTCCCATCCATAATTCTCCAGCAGTAGCAGCAAGAGCAGTCCAATGAATTTGTGGATTTTATTTACTATAAATTAACTTAAAATGTTTAAAATATGGCTTCTAATTTTATGCATTTCTGTAGAACTGACAGCCCTTGCTTTGGTGTGTGGATTTTGATGAAGGTGGAGATTTCCTGTGCAAGTAACAGATGAATGCAGTGACTGCCTTATCCTGCCTCACTCCACAGTATCACACTCTAGCATGACTGTTAAAAGCAGCACTGTGAACCACATCTAATAGAGGCTACTGATGGAGTATCGGATGGACAGTATTCTGAATCATTAGTGATTGTTCCCATTGCAAAGCCATTTTCTAAAGGCCACCATCCAATATTTATATTTTATGACTGGCACCTCCTAACCCCCTATCCCCAGCAACTGGATTCATGCACATGCTGACAGCTCCGCTGAGCTAGCAGTCAGAATTGTACAAAGTATGTGGTGGCGCCACTGAATAAAGAGCGTTTTCTTAAGCAGATGCTAGCAAGAACATCTCAGTCCAACAGTTAAATTTGTCAATGTGCTCGGTTGACATGACTTGGCTGATACTATTTGAGAACAAATCAAAGGAAACGACAGCATAAAAAACATCAGCATCAAATTATATATATATATATATATATATATATATATATATATATATATATATATATATATATTGTAATATAACATGGCTCTATCTTGATTTTTGATGGTCTTAGAGTGTGGTGCCACACTCTAATCCGGTAATTAACTCAAAACTTTAAATGGTCTCTCAGTCTAGTTTTGTATGCTACACAATCATGGGGAAGACTGCTTAATTGACAGTTGTCCAAAGGACGACCATTGACACCTTGTACAAGGAGGGCAAGACACAAAAGGTCACTGCTAAAGAGGCTGGCTGTTCACAGAGCTTTGTGTTCAAGCACATTACAAGATAGGGGAATGCAAAGAAAAGATGTGTACAAGCAATAGGGATAACCACATCCTGGAGAGGACTGGGAAACAAAACCCATTCAAAAATGTGGGGGAGATTCATAAAGAGTTGACTGCAGCTGGAATCAGTGCTTCAAG
Organism: Acestrorhynchus altus; assembly: GCA_034509495.1. Classification (NCBI taxonomy): domain Eukaryota; kingdom Metazoa; phylum Chordata; class Actinopteri; order Characiformes; family Acestrorhynchidae; genus Acestrorhynchus; species Acestrorhynchus altus. The sequence goes on from CM067518.1 coordinate 13,487,660, forward strand.
AACCACCACACACAGATGTATGCAAGACATGGGTTTCAGCTGTCACATTCCATTCAATCCACTCTTGAACAAAAGACAGTGTCAGAAGCATCTCATCTGGGCTAAAGACCATAGGACAGGACTGCTGCTGAGTGGTCCAAAGTTATGTTCTCTGATGAAAGTAAATTTTGCATTTCCTTTGGGTATCAAGGTCCCAGAGTCTGGAGGAAGAGAGGAGAGGCACAGAATCCTCTTTGTTTGTAATGGCTTAATGTAATATTATAATTTTCTGAGATACTGAATTTGGGATTTTCATTAGTTGTCAGTTATAATCAAGAAAATTTAAATAAATAAACATTTGAAATATATCAGTCTGTGTGCAATGAATGAATATAATATATAAGTTTCAGTTTTTTTTTCAGATGCTATTGTGTCTCAGAGCTCTTTGGATCACTGAAATCAATCTCAGACACCTGTGATAATTAGTTTACCAGGTGAGCAAAATTAAAAGAAAACTACTTGAAAAGGGTGTTCAACATTATTAAGCAGGCCAGAGGTTTCAAGCAATATGGAAAAGAAAAACGATCTCTCTGCTGCTGAAATGCATCAAATAGAGCAATAGCTTGGACAAGGAATGAAAATGTAGGCAAGAGCATCATTCTGTGAAAAGATTTTTGCAAATTCAGAGTACGGACCAGTTCATTGAGATAAAAGCATAATTAGGAATTTTTCTGACAGACAAATTCATTGGATTAAGAAAACAGATGCTAAAATGCCATTACAAAGCAGCAAACAGATATTTGAAGCTGCTGATGCCTCAGAAGTCCCAAGAACCTCAAGGTATAGGATCCTCCAGAGGCTTGCTATTGTGCATTAACCAACTATTGAACCACCCCTAACCAATGCTCACAAGCAGAATCAGATGCAGTCTGCCCAGACATACAAGAAACAGTCTTTTTTATTGATGATGGATGGAGTTGTGGATCGTTGGTGGACAGTTACTATGTCCCAACAAGACAATGATGTTAGCAAGGCGGTGGCAAAATCTTGAGTAGAATCTTGGGGAGAGAACATGGTGTGAAAATTACCTCTGCAAAGTATATAGTTTCTGACTAACCACTTTCTTCTATGGAACAAAAAGAAGAACTGTGCCTTCCATAGCAAAATCATCTTCCATGTCATACCTTTTACCATACCAGTTTTTTTTATAGTCTTGTTATAATTGGGACATCTGTTCAATAAAATTGATGACTTGAAAATGATACTGACTGTCATTTGCATTGACCATTTAATTAAAAAACATATACTTATAATTTGAATTTGGAATGTGGCGTATGCACATATTTATATATTTGATATATAATACATTCTAAGCAAAAGAGTTCTATACAATACTAAAAGGTTATTTGACCCATAAAGGTAGGTGGACCCTTTATAACACTATATAGAACCATTTATAAGATTTTAAGCAAAGGAGCTTTTCATTTAGGTAAAATTCATATAAAATAATTTCCTTTGGTAGGACCACTGAAGAACCCTTTTCATAAAATGTTTTTTAAAGAATCTGTACATAACTATACAGAATCATTTTATTTATGTTACACTGAAATTTAATTATGTCTTCTCATTTGGCTTAGCAATTTAAACTTCTAGAAAAATCATTTTAATTATTAATTATTATGTAATATTTTTTCATATAATACATTATAATATATAGTTTTATTTTACCTTGATGACAACTGACCATGTATTTTACCATATACATAAAATATACCTTTCCCCCATCCCCTATTGTTCATTCAAAATATGCCATTCACAATTGGCCTAAAATTATTTTAATTATTACAAGTAAAATTATTTATAACATTTGGAAAGAAAAATAACAATTTTTTTTATCATAGTTTATCATATTCTGTTTATCATAGTCTTGCTGGTCCTGTTTTGTTTCTCTGTCATCAAAATGTATGGTACAGGAGAAAACATAGCATGTCTTTGGAGACATGGTGCCTGAAAATATTGCCCTTTCAGTGTCAGCATTCTCCAAATGCTTTGTGTAACTTTGCTTTTTGGCTTGTACAATCCTGCCAAAATGAGCAACCCAACGTACACTTGCACAAGTCTTTCCAACTGTCCTCATAAACACACCTTCCCTCTACATTTGCCATCACAGTAATACAATTGTGCTATGAAGGCCTCAAATGCCTAATATTTTGGACATAGCTGGAACCAGGTCAGCAGAGGGACCATAATAACTTTCCATTTTTGGAAGCTAACATGTCTGGTGGTGGTTGAGAGACAGGAGGATAAACACTAAGGGTCTCATAGTCATTAACTCAGAGTCATTAATATTAATCCTCTGTCTCAGACACATTCTCCTCTGTGATTTTCTTCACTGTAGAAAATCTTAACTCACAACATTTTCAACTGAAAAAGACACAAAAAAGGAGCCCAAATAAGCGCCAACAAAAATGGTTTAGAAGTCTGTCGTCTAAGCATGCATATATTTGCTCCTCCCCTATGTTACATTAATCGTAATGTATTTCCGCACTCGCTATGCATGTGGTTCTCACGCTGCTACTGGTACGGTAATGTTAGGTTAGGGCCCAAAATGCACACAGGATGTTGAAAATATATCATGTTGGTTATTTTATGTTAAAAAAAAAACCAAAAAAAAAACCATTGGATTTCATAAATTGTTTATAAAAAAATCATATTTGAGTATGGAACCATGCATACATCCTTCATGGTCCTTGCTCACTTTTATCAGATGCCTTGTTGACAGCGATTTTCATGAAATGTGATGGACAAGAGACCTTAAGAAAATGACTTTTTGGCAATGCAATTTTAAATCAGTGTTCTATATAGGGTTGCAGTGGTATACCATTTTAGAGTTACCATGGAGTGAAAACTGATGATTATCACACATTACAAGTATCAAACAAATTTACATTTACTTACTACTGGTTTTATAAAAAAGGCAACTGAATAGAGATTGTTTACAGTTTAAAAACAAACAAACAATAAATTAATTAGTGGAGAGAATAATCAGCAGATTAAAACATAATAAAAATAACCATTAGCTGAATATAAATGAAGTTAAAAGAGCTCTGCCTATTGCAGTTTTCTTATTATATTAACTTTATTTCTTTTCAGAAGGGAGATCATGTGCAGACTTTACATTATAAAACAGTTTTAAAATTTTAATTACAAAAATTATGTGATCTTTATCTTTTAGAATCCTTTAGAACTATGTCTTCATAGTTTGACATTCTTTTATTAGCTAAAAAATACAGTGCATCTGGAAAGTATTCACAGCAATTTTTTTTTTCACATTTTGTTATGTTACAACCTTCTTCTACACACAATACCACACAATACCCCAAACAGTTTGTTGAAAATTATAAGTATTCACAGCACTTCATTTTTTCCCCATTTTATGTTTAAGCCTTATTCCAAAATGGATTAACTTTTTTCCCCCTCAAAATTCTACACTCAATACTCCACGATGACAAAGTGAGAGAAGTTTGTTTGAATTTTTTGCAAATTTATGAAAAAAATGAAACACAAAAATATAACATGTCCATAAATATTCACACCCTTTGCTCAAAACGTTTAAGGACATTCACAGAGTTGTCCTGAAGCCACTCCTTTTCTTATCTTGGCTATCTTGGGTTATTATCCTGATAGAAGATAAACCTTCATCCCAGTCTGAGGTTCACAGTGCTCTGGAGCAGGTTATCATCAAGAATGTCTCTGTACATCACTGCAGTCTTGTTTCCCTCAACCCTGAATAGTGTCCCAGTTTCTGCTGCTGAACATGCCCACAGCATGATGCTGCCACCACCATGCTTTACTGTAGGAATGGTATTGTCTATGTGCCTGGTTTCCTCCAGACATGATGCTTGGTATTCATCCCAAAAAGTTCAATTCTTTTGCTTCTCATGGACTGAGAGTCCTTTAGGTGCCTTTTGGTGAACTCAAAATGGGCTGTCATGAGCCTTTTACTGAGGAATGGCTCCCATCTGGTCACTCTACCATACATGCTTGATTGGTGGAGTGCTGCAGAAGTGGTTGTCCTTCTGGAAGGTTCTCCTCTCTCCATAGAGCAATGTTGAAGCTCTGTCAGATTGACCATTTGGTTCTAGGTCATCTCCCTGACAAAGGCCCTCTGACCAAATGAGCCAGCTCTAAGGAGAGTCCTGGTTGTTCCAAATTCTTCTATTATAGATGATGGAGGAGACTGTGCTCTTTGGTACTATCAATGCAACTAATCTGTGTCTCGATACAGTCCTGTCTTGCTCTACATACAATTCCTTAGAGTTCATGGCTTGGTTTGTGCTCTGACATGCACTGTCTACTATGGGATCTTATATAAACATGTGTATGCCTTTCAAATCATGTTCAATCAATTGAATTTAGCACAAGTGTACTCCAATCAAGCTGTAAAAACATCAGTAGTTATCAGTAGAAACAAGATGGACCTAAACTTATGTTTGAGTGTTATGGAAAAGGCTATGAATACTTAGTGAAATGTTTTATTTTTGTTTTTATTTTTTAACAAATTTGAAAAGGAAAATCAAACAATGTCTTCTCACTTTGCATTGTGGAATTTTGTAGAATTTTGATGGAACAAAATAAATTTAATCCATTTTGGAATAAGACTGCAACATAAAATATGCAAATAGTGAAGCTATTGAACATTAAGCTAGTGAAACTATTGAAAGTGAAGCTAGAGAATATTGTTATTTTCAGGAGATACTAGGCTACTCAGATTTGTCATCACTTGAGATGTAAATATTAACATAATTTAGATATTTATATGAAATTGACAATGATTTGATAAAAAAATTCAATTATTTCAAAATGGAAGACATTTGATGTTATTTGTAATGATCAAATTGACAAGGATATTTATAATATTAACTAACTCAAATATATGAAATATCAAATAAAATTTAAAAAAAACAACCTGAATATCATTTATTATTTTTGTTATTTATGTATGTATCAGTATTATTGCTCATCAGGACTTTTATTCTGAAGAAAGACCATTGTTACTAATAATACATTACAGAACAATTATATTGAATATTGTATACTGTGATACCAGAAAACATGACATTGTCTGAGAAAATGATCATACTGTGAAAATCTCATTCTGTTGCAACCCTGTTCTTGGGGAAACTGGTCTTCTCCTACTGAGCCCACACAGTCCTGTGGTCCCCTCCCACTGTAACGTCACTGGCAGCCAGGCAGTAGATGCTTGGACAAAGGAAGCAACAAACAGATGAGAAGAATAACAGATCAGCCACCTCTACAGGGGCCAGGGCTATGATCAAAGCCGGGCTACAAAACAAGTGGCTGCAACAACACCCACACTACATCACAAATTATTTCCTTTTATCTGATATCAATAGGCGAAAAGGGGGCTGCTCACCACAGCTTAGTCACGAATACAAAAAACAAAAAAATGTATTGGTGCAGGCGAACAGACCTAATCAGACCAGGTGCAGGACAAATAGAGCTACTGTCAGGATTATTGTGGTACAAAAGGCCATAGTTGAAAAAATATGGGTCTGGTTATATGGAATAAAATCTGTTTCAGAATGTCCATGATGGAATTACACTATATTTCCAAATGTTTAGGGACCTACTTATACAACACTTCTTCTGAAATCAAGGGTATCGAATCATAGGTGAAACATTGCTGTTAGGATCTGACTTGATTCAGCAACAAGCTAATTAGTGAGGTCAGGAACCAATGTTGGATAATTAGCTCTGGATCACGCTAGGGTTGCAATGGTATGGAATTTTCATGGTAATATAATGGTCTCAGAAAATATCAGGGTTTTACAGTAACACTGAAAATTCTTGTTATTACCAGTTACAATGACCTTTAAAGTAATGTTAAAAAAAATACATGAAATAAATAAATTGGAATTATTTTAGGTAATGACAAACTTCATTATGGATTAATCTTCTGATTATTTTCTGCATTAATCAAGTGATTGGCATGTAGAATGCACACAGTATTATAAATATCAATTTACACACCATGGCACACCTAAAACCAGTATACAACTCAAAGTCACATCGGGAAAACCGTGAAAAAATTGATGGGCCACTATGGGTGTGGGCTGCTGAAAGGTCGCCTGCACACTCCTTCCCAGTCGACAAAATGAAACCAATCAAAAAAGCTGCAACCCTATTCACTGAAACCAGACCAGTCTATTCAAAAATCCAGGGCTGAATTCTAAGCTGATAGGATGGCACTCAATCAGTCCAGAGAATGCAGTTCCACTGCTCCACAGGCCTATACTTGGGGCCTTTATACCCCAAACTGAAATTTGTGAGTGGCCATGGAGACATTAGACTCATGTGGCTGCTCCAGAGCATTCTATTTCCAATGCATTGATAATACATAAATGAACTACTAAATGCCAAGCTATGTACTATTAAACATGTCAGCAATGAATGCACTGTAAATCTGATTTCACTAATTGCCATAGAAGGGTTGTCTGGATAGGTTATATAGTGGAGGAGGAATGAACAAGTAAAATTGGTATTTATAATTTATTATAATAAAACATTAACATGCACAGCAAGTTCTGCCTTTGGAGACAGTAGTCATCTGCCAACACAAAGGCATTTAGATGTCTATGCAAGAAAGCTAAAAACAGATTCTAAAGAAAATAGATTCAAAAGAGAAGCAGACAATCAATCAAGAAAAAAACAATCAATTGCAATATGTGTAAAAAGACAGGAGAGGGTTAATATTAGTAATCAATAACCACTAGCCTGGATTAGGAAAACAACCAAAAACTAAATCAATCAAACACTATAGTGCACAAATCACAAACAATTATGGATATTGTACAAAAAACAACAGGATTATGAAGGTACTATACAAGATTTCATTCTCTTAAATGCAGAAATGACCATAAATCACATTAAAGTGCAATTAATGTGCTGAATGTTTTATGGTAGTGGTTTCCAACACTGGTCTTACATAACTGTTTTTCTGTTTACAACATACAACATCTTTATATTCAAAACATTAACACATCCTCACTGAGTTAGATTTAGATCCTCACTCTTAGAATCTAATCACAGTACAGACATGATACTTATTATAAAAAACTACTAGATTTACCAAACAAGAGTAACCCAAGGTTAAAGTAAAGGATGGCTCAGCAAATACTCCAGGATGAAGGTAGAAATCACTGGATGATGGGTAGAATGGATAATGTCTAATGAAAGACGAATAGAGAATGTCAGTCTCAGCCAATTCATAACTTATAACTTAGCCAGATATTAGAGATGTAACAATAAAGTGTAGTGTATAACATTCCACTATGTGTCCTAATGTTTGTGGACATTCTAATTAACTTTAAGTTGCACATCATTGCTGACACAGATGTGCAAATGCACACACACAGCTTGTCTAGTCCCTGTACAGAAATACTGTCAATAGAATAGAATTACTTGGAGCACAGATCTGTTAATGCCAGGTGTGGAAGAGAGGGGAATAAAGCCCCCCAACATTGAGCTGTGGGGCAACAGAACTGTGCTCTCTGATATGATGGTGCTTCATCCAATACTGATAGGTGGTGGTGATAATTCATCTTGATTTCACTAATGCTCTTGTTGCCAAATGTGATCAAATCTATAATTAGTATAAACCTCTCCCTGGACTGTAGAACCAATATTTTTCCCATAAAATTAATAGAATTGATAATATAACAAAAAATTTAATTAGTAGGTCCTATTCTATTGGTAATACTTTTCTACAGGGACTAAATGTGTGTATGTGTGTGTGTGTGTGTGTGTGTGTGTGTGTGCAACAGTGGGTGCATCTTAAAGTAGATGAATGCATTCATACTGCATACAGTGTCAATTTTGAGATATTGTATAGTAGAATTGCCCTTCACTGTTCTCACTACATGAAAATATCCAACTATGAAAACATCCACAAACTGGCCTAGGGTTAAATTGTGTCTCAAATAGTGTCCTAGTGTTGTGAAAATACACAGTTAAATTGTGTTTTCTGTAAATACAAAGTAAAACTACAATTTAGTACTTTTGCAGTACTGTTACATGACATTATCCTTAATATGGCTGTGTAGCATTAAAGAAATTAACAATGCTACATAATCAATATACATACTGCTATTCCATGACTTTTGGCATGTCAGTGTATAAGAACCATACAACGCTAACTGGTTATTAAACAAATCCAGTATGTAAAATAAACAAAGAAGTGGATACTCTGCTCTCCATAATGTGTCCCTCTTATATACAATATATGCTCACCCTCCCCCCTCCCCTAAAGGACTCAAACAAAAATATATATATATTTTTTTAACTGAACGCCAAGCATCATGTCTGAAGAAACCAGGTACTACTCATCACATAGCCAAAACCATTCATACAGTGAAGCATGGTGGTGGCAGCATCATGCTGAAAGGATGTTTTTTCTGCAGCAGGAAATGGGAGACTAGTCAACCTTGAGGGAAAAAATGACTGTAACAATGTACAGAGACATCCTGCTCCAGTACATTGTGGACCTCAGACTTTGACAAAGTTTATCTTCCAACAGGACAATGACCCTAACAAGATAACAAAGAAGTGCCTTCAGGACGACTCTGTGAATGTCCTTGAGTGGCCCAGCCAGAGCCCAGGCTTAAACCCGACTGAACATCTCTGGAGATATCCAAAAATTGCTGTGCTTCAATGTTCCCCAGTTACTGTAATAAATATTGAGAGCTTCTGCAAACAAGAATGGGAGAATGTTCCCAAAAACAGGTGCCAAGCTTGTAGCATCAAACTCAAAAAGACAAAGTATTGAGAAAAGGCTGTCAATACTTATGTATAAGTATAACCTTGAAATAGAAAATGATAACTGGATCATTTATTTCAAAGATATACACTCAGCCATACATGATGTAAAGAAAATGAATGCAGGTCATGTTGTGGGTCAAGGGTTTTATTCATAAATAAGAATACTGAATGATTAAATTAATTTATTGCAAAGATATAGAAAATGAAATCTCAGCCAGGTCAATTTTGCCCCAATTTGTGCATCAAAGAATTTAAAAGGTTCTCCAAAGATTCTCAGTTCTTTAAGGCATTGTGTAAAACTCCCGTTTTAGTGCCTTCATTTTTTTCTATTTCTGTCTTAACAGGTAAGAGCATTTTTGGCAACACATGGAAGAGCTAAACGGTATAAGACAGGTGGGTTTAATGTTATGCTTAATTGGTATATATTCCTCATGCTTGAACTGTGTCTTGGAACCAGTCCTTGCTATAAAACAGAGCATGCACACACTCTACACGGTTACTGAAATGGCACGGTTAACTGGTGAGAAGTGATTTCTGCATCTTACAATGACGTTCCTGATTTATCACCTCCACTGAAGCCATTTTCCTTTAGTTTCTCCAAGTGCAGAGCCACATTCTATTAATCCCACTCCCTATGGAACCATTTTCAGCACAGTGATATGAACTCGCAAAATATTCTGTGACCATTAGCAGTGCTCATTCCGATTACCTCTTATCCCTTTTCCAGGCATTCGTATGCCTCTAAGTATCCACTGCCATCCACAGATATTTCTAGCACTGCTAATTAGATGACAGCTATCTAATAGTATACTCACATTATGCTAAAAGGACAGTGTTCCAAATTATTTCGGAAGTGACCTATCAGTAGTTTAGTAAAATATGCATTTAGGTTTTAGTTTTTCAAAGTTTCATCATTTCTCATATATTTTAGATAACAGGTGTCAGTCTCTGACAAGTTAATTAGTTTGTTTCCAGGAAGTCATATTAAAAAAAAACTGCTAAAACAGGATGTTCCAAATTATAAAGCCGTGTTTCTGCAAGTGAAAAATGGAAAACAGTGCAAGTGCTCTTGAGTACATGAAAACAACAGAAATTTCACCAAAACTAAAAGATCAAATTATGAAAAGATTTATATGTGTATATATTCCGATCACAGAAAAATCTGGTCATATAAAGACTTGATATGGAAAATTTCTGTCAGTCAAATGAAAATTGAAAAAACAGAGAAAAACCTCTCAGTTTAGGATCCTAGCTGATGTGCTTAGGCTGGCAGATGTGCTTAAATCTGTATATTGTCCAACCCTAACACAGCTCACAAAATGTGTTGGTGGCAGTAGACAGAAAAAGGCAAAAACCAAGGACATGAAGGATCTGTGAGACCTACATGAACCACAGAAAGGGATAAACAGCATGGGATGGATTATTGCAAGACACCATTAGGAACCACTGGGAACGATTTCTTTCTGAGAAATTTGGCATGTTGCATTATACCTGACCCCATACTGAGGGACAATACTTATGTATGTGTTGCTCAATAAATATTGGTCATATCAGCAATTTTTTTTGTTCATTTTAATCTTCTGCTAGCACTATGATCCGAGGAACACAGGTTCAAATCCTGGGTCGTGCTGCATGCCATCGGCAGCTGGAGTCAGAGAGCGCAACATTGGCCATGTTCTCTCTGGGTGGGAAGATGGTGGGATGTTGGCCGGCAAAGGCATCTGTTAGCTTTTTTAACTGAGCCCAACACTTCCCTCTAAGCATGTATAACTGAGCAACACTGATTTGTTTATTGTTATGAAGCCCATTGCTTTGTTTATTTACATTTGGGCCAATCTCTACATGCTACTCTTGTTAAACAAGCAGTGGCAGCATATAGATGAAGGGACATACAAATCAATAGTCCTGAGTGAGAAAAAAAACCCCAACAACACAAGCATAAGTTGCTACTACAAATTGTACATACACTCATGGCAGAAAAAACAGCAGTCACACTAACACTGGCATTGTGGAACTAACACTGACAAGCTGCCTGATATTCCGCTTCTCTGCGTAACATAGTGGAATTGCTGCAGAGAGAGCGGGAGAAGATGAGTATGTTACAGCTCGTCGTATTGATCTGATTGGCCTTGGCTGAGTGGATCAGTACAGCAGCCTACTCCCCTAGATTACTCAAAATTCTCTCATACCACACAGCCTACTTACTGGAAGAGCACGGAAAGTATGAGGTTTGAGGAAGCTGCAGTTGGCCCTTAGTGAATAAAGAGCTTTCATCTGTCAACCATCACATTTATGCAATCACCAGAAATTTCATTGCACCTGTTACCCACACAGAAAAATCTACTAAAACAATCCTACCTGTGTCTAACTCTGAGTACTTTTATGTGAGAAATCAGTGGCTGTATATTTAGAGAGATGGCATGGGCTGTCAAGGGAACGGCAGCCCACAAAAAGTGGGGCATGAAACATATAGGCCATACCCCTCAATGCAGAAGTAGGTTATGTCTGTTCTGATGCTGTGATATTTGCAAACATATCACAATGATGGTCACTTTCACTGTAGAAATGCAGTTAGAACTCTCTAGATGCTACATTTTCAATGCATTAAAATCAGGAATGCTTTAAAAGTTTTTGTTGTTTTTTTTACTGAAAGAGAGAGTGCATGGAACAGTTAAAGTAAAACTGTTAATGTATGGAATACCATTCTCTCCACCACAATCCAGAAGCTATACATTGTTTTAATTTTTAAGTGAATATTCAGAGATACTATTACATTATATTTGAAATACGTGAAAATCTCATTGTTTTGAGATACCAAGACATAGTAAGTCACTATTTTCAGATTCCAGGTCATTTTTTTGAAATGATAAGCCATTCTGAGATACAAAGTCATTATCATTTTGCTTTGTCATTATTTTTTTTTCTCATCTTTCTGCTAATTTTGGAATTAAAGAAAATATGAATGCTCATAAATTATACAATCCATTTGTGAGCACAATCACAGATTTGATAAACAAAAGAATAGAAAGGTTAGCAGCCCCCAACCAGGCAGACAGATGGAGAGTGGGATTGGATGGAGGGAGACCAAAGAACTGAGACTGATCAGTTAGCAAGGGCTGCTGACTGATTAGTCACTGATAACTGAGTATTAACTGTGCAAATTACCCAGTTAATCACTGTTACAGGCCCCATGAACACCACCAGATGGGCAGTACATGGCCTTGTCATGACTGCCAGTGGATGTGGGTTAATGCCAGGTTTTCCTTTCCAACTTCATATGAACTCACAGTGAACTGAAGTTATAAAAATAAATGTCCCAGCAATGATTATTCAGAGTAACGTCATAGAAGGACCTCTTTTAATTTTTCAAAGAATATTTCGGTGGCTGTTTTGTACTGAATTCAATTAAAGCCACTCAATATAATGGTCATTTAGAAAAGCAAGTGTGTTTTTTCTTTAGTGAACCCTTTCAAACATTCAGTTTTAAGAGTATATTGTTGCTGTTCAGAAACTCATCTTTAACTTTCTGTGTCAAGTTAACCTTTACAATGCTAGGCCACTTTTGTCAGATGTTTTAATGGTTTGATGTACTTTAATTCATCAAAAAATGTAAAACATATTTATAGAAGACAGTCAAACATTCCAGATATTGTTATTTTCAGAAGATCCTAGTCTACTTAATTTATATTAAATGTGAATATATTTTAAATATTTGTAAGAATTTGAACATGTTTGTGGCCAATATTTGAGCATACAATTTTGATTAGTTATTTGTAATGATTAGGTTGATAAAGATATTTATAATAATAAATTCTGCTAAATTCTTGACAGTAGAACAAATAAAATAAAACAAAAAAAAGATCCTCAATTATTTATATCATTTATGTATGTGATATCATGTATTTATATATGTATTTGTGTATTTTCCCTTCTCATGACTATTATTCTTTATGAGAGCAAACAGATCCTTACTTCTCATTTTCCTCTGTATACCAATATCTGGGTTAGTAACATCATCAGGTCCATTTCCACTTGCTGACCAGTCAGAGTCCGCATCCAGGTTGAGCATGTACATGTGGACAGAGCAGCAAAGATGCACTGGAAGGCTCTGTTGACATTTAATCCAAGTTGTATTATCCATTGATAATTTGTCACACAATGTCAAATTACAAAAGTCTTGTAGTTTGTTATGTGCATCAAGTCTGTCATTCACTAATATTTTTCTTCAAAGGCACATCATGAATCTGTCATATTATTTTTGTTAGGACATTTCTCAAGAATAATAATGAAAATAAAAAAACATCTTAGGAAGACACTGGTGGATGAGGGCCCATTGACGATATATGGCTCGCAACAAAATGACCTTGGGTAGAAACCTACTGTAATTGAATCTAATCAATTACACTGAATAAATTAAGCCACAGCATATAACCACTACAGCCATCCAGATAGTCTTCTGCAGCAAAACAAAGAACCACCATGCCTTGAAATAATAGATACTGGTCACTGGGTTGCAGTCATGAAAGAAAAGGGTAGATATTAACAAGCTGACAGAGAGTGAGAGAGTAAAAAATATAAAAACACTGTCTGATACACTCTACATTCTCTGCACTCATTGGCAATGAGATCTCAGCCAAAATGCAGCAGCTGGAGTCTGTGAATAGACAATAGCAGAACTTTTTTTATGATTACACAAAAGTTACATCATTAACACACACACACACAAACACACACACACACACACACAGCCATCCACTTGGCCCAGTTGTTTCATGAAACCCTGACAGCAGGTGCTGAGAAAACAGATCCTGAAATGGGCTCAAGTGGGGAAGGTAGATGAATCAGTGTGGAGGTATAAAGTTCTGCTTGTACACTGCTGATAAAATAATTGTTGAGGAAAGATAGTGATGGAGAGTGAGAGAGAGTAAACAAAACCAACAACTAAAAGTTAAACAAGATAAAGAAATTTAGACACACTCAACTGCTCTGTCCAAGTCAAAAACTGAACAGCACGGTAATAGAGAACGATAGAGAAAGATAGACTGAAGGAGAGATATAGTATGTATATATATATATATATATATATATATATAATTTATGTGTGAATGAATTTGAATGGAATGGATAAATGAATTTGATTTGTTTTTGAAAATTACTGAAGAAATGTAATTGTGAAAAATGAATACAAATTAAGTTAACTTCCATAGCATGATAGCATGATACCTAAACTACTTTTTTCCTCCATTAAGCAAATTTTGTACCTGGTACCTGGAACTGGGAGCTTTATTTATACCTGCTCTCTTGTGGTTTCAAGCAAGCTGAGCACTAACTGGCCAGACAGGCTTATAGAGGGTATGCATGTGACATCATGTGACATCTTCAATACTCGACATAGGTGAGACACAGGTGGAGAGGGTGAAGACCTTCAAATTCCATTATATTAACATCAGTGAAGATCTCACCTGGTCTCACAACACTTACCAAATCATCAACACATCCCAACAGTGGCTGTATTTTCTCAGGAGGCTTCTACAGCAACTTCAGTTAAGAGTGTCCTCACATGTTCCATCATTTTGGTAACTGCACTGTTCAGGACTGGAAGACCTGCCTGCATGTAATCAAAACTGCACAGTCCAACTCAGGAGCAGCTTTATCCTCGCTGCAGTACATTTACCACACCAGGGACACTAGGAGTGGATTCAACATCACCAGAGACAACTCACATCCCCAAAACTGAAGAGCAGGATATTCAGACTCACAAAAAGTTTCTATCCACAAACCATCAGGCTTGTGAATGACTGTCCTTTGTGAACACACTGCCCCGTCTCTCTGACTGAGTGGCAACACGCTACAAACACACCTAAACCATAATGGAACTCCGCCCAGTGCACACACATCTATATTATGATATGAACTATATTCATTACACTTTATTTATGCATTGCTGCTCCACTGTTGCAATAATGGAGTGCACAGTAATGCACTTAATGACATCCCTGAACAGCAGAAACAGTATCTCCAACAAATGCATCATAAACATTTTAATGCCCTTGACAGTCTTGACACAATAATATCATTATTAACTTAATGTACAACATATTATCATTTAAGTAAGCTGGTATGTCAGCTTTGTTTTAAAACAGTGTTTTAATTTAATGAACATTTAATTTAGTGAACATTTATGTTTATTGTTTATATTTGTTTAGTGAACATGTTAATGTTAGGATATGTATAAAGTATATTCCAATTCCAATGTCTAAATATTCTTAATAATCTGAAGTTTATTGCTATTTAAAAGGATATAAATGCATCCTTAATGTATTATACACTGCCTAAAAAAGGTCACCACCTGGATTTAACTGGATTAAGCAAATAGGTAGGAGCCTCCCATTGGATACTGCATGGGTATTATGTTTCAGCTGGCAACAAGTTATTTAACCTTAACTGATGCAGTGAGTAACTTCTGATTTTTTAAACAGTCATGTCAAAAGACACATTCTGTGGCCATGGAAAAGATGTTAATTTGTTTCAGAAGGGTCATATTGACATGCATCAAGCAGAGAAAACATCTAATGAGATTGCAGAAACTTAACATCAGGTTAGGAACTGTCCAATGCATTGTTTAAAAAAGGAAGGACGGTGGTGAAACATCCCAGGAAGGAATGTGGTAAAAATATCTTGAATTATCGTGATTGTGGTTATTTTGTGAAATCAAATTGCAGAAAAACAATAGTAGAACTCAGGCATATGTTTAATAGTGAAAGTAAGAGCACTATATGCATCACACATGCACAATGTGAAGGAAACTCAAGGGATTGGGACTAAATATTTGTGTAGACTTAAGAAAACCACTTATCAGTGAAACTAACAAGCAAATCAGCTTCAATTTGCCAGGGAGTATAAAGATTGAACTCTGGAACAATGGAAGAAGGTCATATGGTCTGATGAGTCCAAATGTTCCCTCTTCCACAGTGATGGGCACATCAGGGGAAGTAAACAGGAGACTGAAGAGATACACCTGCTATGCCTAGTGCCTACCCTACAAGCCTGTGGGGGCATCTATATATACCAAATGACCAGGTTATTCCATCAATGGATTTTTTCTTCACTGATGGCACGGCCATATTCCAAGATGACAATGCTAGGATTCATCTGGTTCAACATCATTTTCACACATGGATTGGCCACTACAGAGTCCAGACCTGAATTCCATTGATAATCTTTATCATGTGCTGGAAAGACTTCGCACAGTGGTCCAAAGCTCCCATTATCAATAAGATCTTGGGAAAACATTAATGCAGCTCTGAAAAGAAATAAATGTTGTGACATTGCAGAAGCTTATGGAAATGATGCCACAGTGACTGCATGCCATAATCATAGCTAAAGGTGGTCCAACAAAATATTACAATGTGTGACTTTTTTGATCAGACACTATACCATAATATCATTGTCATAAGATAGACAATACTATTGTTTATTATTGTCCAATAATATGTCTATTATTGTCCAAACAATAACAGTTATTGTGATATGCCTATATATGAAGCACACTATAAGTCCAATTGTTTGTTGACATTCCTTCTAATGAATGTATTCAGATACTTTTATTAAGTTGTACCCATTGATGTCACACGTATGAAAAAACACATGCACAGCTTGTCTAGTACTGCCAATAGAATATGACTCTCTGTAGCAGGTGGAGTAACCTGAACCTGTTGGCACCATGCCTAATGACAAGTGGTAGAAACAAGCATCGAACAGTGGAAATGTATTCACTGGAAGGAAACTGGAAGCTCCTTCCAGTAATGTTGGGATGAGTTGGTGAGTTGTGGATGAGGTGAGGCAGTGATCATCCAACATCCTGACCTCACTAATGTTCTTGATGCTGAATGCAATCAAAAATCCTCATAGCAATGCTGAAAATGATAAAAGCAATGCTTTTATCTTGACAGTGGAGAAGGTACCTCCCACAAGCGAGATAAATTATATCTTAATATCCTTGATTTAGGAAGAAACAATGATTGAGCAGGTGTCCCAATACTTTTGTCTATATCGTGTATCATGTTTAAACGTGTTCAGAGTGGTAGACTATTGGAAAAATGAACTGGAAATAACTTTCCAAGTAACTTTCCTAAATACACAGACTGAGCTGACCTGGAATTATGCTGAATCATTTGTTCAACACACTTATAAATGATTGTTCTCCAAGGGTTCTTTAGTAAAAATATTCTTAATAGAATATTTATCTTCTTCTGATTAATATATAATGCACTGTATAGTGTTCTGTATAGCATCAAAGTGGTTCTTCTATTTGCACAAGCTTGACATTGTACCAAAGAAAAAGTAGAATTGAAGAAAAAATAGAATATATATATATATACACACACACACACACACACACACACACACACACACACACATCCCTGTAGAGTACAGTCTTCATCAGTCTGAAAAACCCTTTCATAATCCAAAGAACCCCTTAATCATGCAAATGGTCCTTCAGGTCTTGTCCCTTTATTGAATGTTGCTTGCAGCACCTTAAGACATTCCTCCACAGTTTCCAATTAAAGAACCTCCCAAACTACCTCAGGGATCTTGCACTTTTAGCAAGGTGAAACCATTTGCCTTACTAAAGAACCCACGAAGAAGGATCATGTTTTATGCACGTGTTGTATGGAACTATGTGGGCAACCTCACAATGCAAGGCCTTTATACACAGGTGTCCACTCGTCCACACACTTCTTGGAAACTTACACATCACCACCACCACCAGCAGCTCCTCCAATACTCCTGACTGGCCTTCTCTGTAACATCATGGAGGAATGGAGAAGAACCACTCATCTCTTAGGAAATCGGGTTGAAGGTGGCAGGTGCTTTAAGCTTACCTGATAATGACGTACATGACCAGGCAGTTGCCCACCAGTCCCACCACGCATACGACCATGTAGACCACGGCGATGGTGATCCTGACGCTGCGGGGGAACAGGTCGTCGTTCGGGTCGCTCTCGTTTCTCGTAAAGAGGGAGTCGTTGTAGAGGGGCCTCGGGTCAGCGAAGCCAAAGGAATCGTTGGGGAACTCCATGAGCGCTGCTGCCTGCACACACACACACACACACACACACGCACGCGTCAAGCCCTTGATCGAGACCCCTGAAGACGTGAACCTTCTTGGTGTTGGGGGTCCGTAAGAAACAGTGTCTTATCCAGCAGAGCGCTCTGAGGATCTCACACTGGTCTTACAGGACAGACCACCAGCAGCAGACCCGCCGCCTGTAGCTGTACAAGTGCTTTACACCCTAGACACTTAGTACCACACATGCCAATCCCCCACCGCAGCTGAAGGAAGCCCACTGCACCAGCGCAGAGCAGCTCCTAGTCTCAGCACCACTGCACGTGCAGTAACATCTCCAACATATCCGTCTACGTTACATACCCCGTTTCACGAGCAGACAGCAAGCGCGAGTGCCTCTCCTCCTCGGGGTGAAGGTGTGGAGTGATGCCGATGGTTGATCAGAGCTGGGGGATCAGTGCTGAATATCATGCTCCCGCACGCGCGCACTTTGCACCAGCGCTGTTTTCCATACTGCTCGAGACTCTGATTACTGGATGCGTCTCGAGCTCCGCACAAGCTTGTTTTGTTTTTGTTTCTCTCTCTCTCTCTCTCTCTCTCTCTATCTCTCTCTCTCTCTCTCTCTCTCTCCTCCAAGGCAAGGGCAGGGGAGGCAAGGAGCGCTGGGAGAGGGAGGTGCCTGGCAGCCTTTCGCTTCTTGTTGCAGATCTTCCAGTCGCCCTTAGATCTCAGTCGACATCTCTCCTCTCTCTCTCTCTCTCTCTCTCTCTCTCTCTCTCTCTCTCTCTCTCTCTGATTACACGCATTACATGCATGGGGCTAATAGCGATGAAATGACATTACATTCTTTTTACACACACACACACACACACACACACACACACACACACACACACACACACACCTGTTACCTTTGATCATACTGACTTGCTGTTTTGTTTTGTTTTGTTTTGTTTGTTTATTTATTTATTTTATTTATTTATTTATTTATTTATTTATTTATTTATTTATTTTTATTTTATTTTTTTTAAGAAAAAGCACCATTTCATCCAGAAAAAATATTGCAATAACAGATTTAATAACACAACAGAGGAAAATGTATATAATTTCATGCAAAACTAAAGAATAAAGTTATTGACATCCTCAACAATTATTTGGTTTCAGTGTTTTGAAAAAACACTGAAAAAAATTAACTCCCATAACCATCAACAAGACACTTACACCTCTCAACTAGAATTTATGACCACTGCTCCAGGTCTCATATTTGAAGGATGTCTTCTCGCCACAGCATTTTTAGATCTCTCCACAGGATTTAGATCTGGATTCATTGCAGGCTACATCAGAACTCTCCAGCACTTTGTTTCCATCCATTTCTGGAGTGCATTTTAACTATGTTTAGGGTCATTGTCCTGGAAACCCCAAGCAAACACTCGTTAATGACACTGGGCCCAACACTGTGACCAATCCTTTAGTAATCTTCAGATTTCTTGATGCCTTGCAAACAGTCAAGGCACTCAGTGCCAGAGAACCTTGATAAAACAACCAAAATATCTTTGAAAAACCATTGTATTTGACTGTAGGTACTGTGTTCTTTTCTTTGTAGACCTCATTCTGTTTTTAGACTAAACAGTAGAATGATGTGCTTTACCAAATCTCAATCTTGGTCTGCTAATCCACCATCAGAATCCTGTGTTTCAGCCTTTCATCCAATTTCTCCTCTGATTATATTTACACACACTACCATAGACAAATGAACATTAATATCTCTAGAGTTTGAACATTATTTAGATTGTTGATATTTTTCCACAATTTGTGTTCTCAAGTCCTCAGACAGTTCTCTTCTTCTCATTCTGTTTTCCATATTTAGTGTGGCACACATGGACATACAATGCAAAGATTGGGTCAACTTCTTTTTTATTTGGTTCATGGTGTGATTCATAAGTACCCACACCCATACTTACATAGAGTGAGTTTAAATGTGCATTATGCTTGAATCAAATTTATTTGCCCACAATTTACATTTTAGAAAAAGGATTCTGTTATGTGACAATATGTAAATAGTCTTTTTTCTCTGCTTTTTTTTGTATAATTCCAATGCACATAAATGAAATTTACATGTATAACAAAATGTAATGTAATGTAAGTGCCATGTTTTTCTGGGAGGAATGGTGCGTTTTGGGAAAAATCCCAAGGGTGCCAACACTTCTCATATTTCAACATTATATAAATATATAGGAAAGTAGATACAATAACAATTAATAATATAAAAAGTGCAGTAAACTGCAACATGATTGGTATGAATGTAGGAGCTAATGAATATTAGATGGAAACTGCATCATGGATAAAGTGTCAAGTTTCCATTTAAAGTGTCATTGTAGTAGTTTGTCTAGTTAGAGATTGAGGTCCTGGCATCAAGGAATAAGCTTTTCCCACAGTCTGAGTAGTTCTACATAATGCTCCACAGCCTCCTGTCTGAAGGAAGCATGGCAAAAAGTGTGCTGGGTCAGTGGGGTCCTTCATGGTGCATGTGGCCCTGTTCCTGCATCTGGACGTGTAAATGTCTGTGGTGGTGAGGAGGCTGACCCCATCCCTCCTCTGTGCAGCCTTCACCTCCATTTGCAGAGCTTTCCTCTCTGCAGCAGAGCAGTGTCCATGCTCTCAGTGGGTCACAGTTAAGGACTGAGCTCCTGAGTGCAGTATGCCACAACCATCTGAGGAAGTAGAGCTGATGTTATGCCTTCCTGATCAGACTGGAAGTGTTGTTCCCCAAGATGAAGTTGTTACTCAGGTGCACTACCCAGTACCTCTAACTGGAGACCACTTCCACCACAGATCCTCTGTGATGTACAGGGTAGGTGTGTTTGCACCTCCTGAAATCCACAATCATCTCCTTCGTCTTCTTCACCTTGATGCAGAGTTGTTCTTCCCTGCCCCAACCATCAGGTGTTCCACCTCCTGCCTGTATCAGGACTCATCACTGTGTTCACATCCCAGCAGCCAGGCTTTATAATTTGACAGTCTGGATGGGTAGGAGAGAGCAGTCACATGTGAGCAGTATTAAGGCTAGTGCTGATGATTATAGTGGAGGTCACAGACTATGGCCTGCACTGGTCAAGAGGAGTCCAGAACCACAATTACAAAGGGGAGAGGCTCAGTCTAGTAAGCGGTTGTGAGCCAGGGTCTGTGGACCTCTTAGGGACAACTGCCTTCAGAAAGCACATAGAGTGGCTTTGGCAGTGAGTGGCTGCAGTCAGCGCTCTTTTAGCCCTCCCAAGTTCATGTGAATCACCAGACCTTAATGCAGCATCCCTGGCTTCCAACAGAGAGCAAACCTCTGTGTTCAGCCATGGTTTTTGGTTCCAGTAACACGTCAGTAGTCCTGGTGGTAGTGACATCTTCAACACAGTAATCCTCCAGATCCAGCTCTAACTCGATCCACAACGGCCAATCATTCAGAGCATTAAAAGCAGTCCTGCAGTCCTGTCTAGAGCATCTTAGTGGGGTTGGTAATCAGGGTCACCATAATGGTGAGTTTGAGGTAGGGGCAGGGGATGGCACTGGATGCATCTCATATGTTGGTATAACACAGTCCAGTGTGTTATTTCCCTCTGTTGCTATAGTGACATGCTGATAAGGCCTCGGCGTATGTCTCGGGTTTAATAATGCAGTAGTAGTGGCAGCAGCACTGCTTCTACTGCTGCTGCTGCTGCTGCTGCTACTGCTGCACGCTACAGCTGCTGCTGCTGCACTGCTGCTGCTACTGCTACTGCTACTGCAACCTTCACTGCTACTGCTGCTACTACTGCTGCTACTGCTGCTACTGCTGCCTGCTACTACTACTACTACTACTAGTAGTAGTAGTAGTAGAGATTAAGCGTGAAATTAGCCATTCAGACGGCTCAACATCTGGATATTTGTTCTCTTAGATTGGTAGTAATGTGGCTTTAGGATTGTGTGTGTGTGTGTGTGTGTGTGTGTGTGTGTGTGTGTGTGTGTGTGTGTTTGTGTGTGCATGTTTGTGTGTGTGTGGCCATGCATTAAAATGTAGTCAGTCTTAATCTTAGAAAAAAGAAAATACAAGCAATAGTAAGCATTAATAGCTCACGGATTCCTTTAATAAAGGACTGATTAGATAAGCTAAAGTGACATGTAAAATTTTCATTTTTAAAGTAACAATAATGGAAAATGGCACCCTGCATAGTTAGTTAGCACCCCATTTTGCAAGTATCATAACTTCTAAACTCCAATAGCCAGTAAGAGTCTTTCAGTTCTTGCATGAGGGAATTTTATCCATTCCTCGCAAAAAATGACCTTTTCTAACAAACCTACGAGCAGCTTTCTTCTAGGATTTGTCTTTTCCACCACTTTTCCTGTTAATTGACATTTCTTAATTACATTTCAAACCTTAAAAACATATCTTCTTATAGCCATCTCCTGCTTTGTGGAAGCAATTTTTAGAGTGCTGAGCAGTTGCACAGAAGGAAACCATGGCTGCTGTGTGTTGTTTGTATAAGGTTAGAGAGTCTGGAGTATTTTAAAAACTTTAAATTGCGGCACCACCTGACCTTTCTAATGATGATGAACAAGTCCTGACCTAACAGGCTAATTAAGATCTATGAGACATAGTCATAGTTATCTGAGCCTCAAATTTCCATGCTTTTGCAAAGTACTCCCTTTCCTTTTTCACTCTAACAATGTACAAAACTAAAACAAAAAATTTGAATAGTTTAGAAATTTGAAAAGTGTGTTTCATCTTTCACTTTATGCCTTTTGGAAAACATTTCAAATTCAACTTGCTTAACAGTTCACAGCAATAGTAAGTCTGACCAGGGGACCCAAATGATGGGTAACTCTCTATATACTCAAAGACAAATAGATAAAAGAAACATTTTTATCATAAAACATTTCAATTGGGTTTGATCTGGACAGCTTCATTATTATAACTGGCAATATATAGTACCAGTATAATTATGGTTGTGTAATTGTATCTGTACTGTAATTGCAGTAACTTACTGTCAGTTTTCAATAGAATGAACCATATACTGTACAGTTACACAAACCTTGTATGGAATGAAGTGGGATAAACTGTTTAACTTCTGTTTTAGAATTAAATGTTAAGCTGTAAAAAAGGAACATTAAGGAACAAAATAGATTACTACTACTAATAGGTTCTCTACTGTTTAATCATAAATATTTTGTATTGTATTTCCGTGTCGTTTTTTTCAGGAGGACTTTTGAACATATCTACCTATTCGGCCATCCAGAGCATACACCAGTCATTATTTTAAGAGCACTTTGTTGTTCTACTCAATTACAGACTATAGTCAGACTATAGTCCATCTTTTTCTCTGTAATCTTTGTTAGCCTCCATTCACCATGTTCTATAATGGCCAGGCCCCACTGGACCACAACAGAACATGTACTATTTGGATAATTGGTCATTCTCAGGACTGCTATGATTCCCTAGCAGGCTGTTTGTTGTGTTAGTGCATGCTGTGCTGGTGCAACTGGACCAGACAGTAGTGCTGCTGGAGTGTTTAAACACTGCCCCTCGCAACCATCACTAGACTCACCTACCTGGCTGGTTCACCTTGTAGAAGCCAGATACAGAAACTCAACGAGTTGAAGCAGTTTAAAGATTATGGCTGATCGATTGTAAGCACTTAAGTACTGCCAAGTACATGCAGTACTTTTCCTTTCTTTGTGCATTTAGGTACACCACGGGTGGGATGCTACATGTGTTGTGTGCAAGCATAGCAGTTTCTTGAGTTCTCCAGGACTTGCACTGAGAAATACTAAACTACAGAGTATACATATGTGTGTGTGTACATTTTAGGCATGGCTCCATAAAATGAGCTTTTGTCCTAAAGAAATAGCTCAACGCAGCATGTAAATGTTGCTTTGCAGTGAATGGAAGGTGCATAATGCAAATCAGTGGCTATTTTCCTCCATTCATTGTTAGCAGAGCTAGCATTACTGACTGCACCATTAAATAGTAAGATTGCTTTGGCTGCTGTCCATGAATTGCAAGTCAAATTAATCATTTCTAAATTTAAACTGGCAATTTTATATTGAACAGAGGGCAAAGGGTGCCCTAAGAATGGAAAAAGGAGTTCAGTTTACCTTTAAAGGTCTAGAACTGGAAGCAATTCACGATTAGCAGACCAATATGAGTTTGATTTGTAATACTATATATTAACTTATAACGTGGTTTTGCTGGAGATGTTTGGAAACAGACTGAGAAATGTTTTTGAGCATGAACTCATACAGAACTTATATATAAAAACTCAGACCCCATTAGATACAACGAGTACACGGAAATACAGCAAAGGAAGAATTTCTCATTTCCTGACTTAACATCTGTTAGTACTGATTTACTAAGCCTTAGGTTGAATGAGAACTATAAATACTACTAGACTCCATATGAGAACTTTGGGATGGTTTAATGAACACAGTGATGGAAAGCCATGACTTTCTGTAGGAATGTTATTTGTGTTTATTCTAATATTAGGGTTTTACTGAGGTAATAAACACTCACAGCCCAGATAAGGAGATATTTTGTCTAAAACCTTTGCACTATCTATCTATCTATCTATCTATCTATCTATCTATCTATCTATCTATCTATCTATCTATCTATCTATCTATCTATCTATCCTGTCTATCTATCTATCTATCTATCTATCTATCTATCTATCTACTTAGGGCCTGGGATGTTAAAGCACAAAATCCTTTAAAACATGCAGTGCCTTTGGGACAAGGTTAAATTACACTGCCCTGAAACCACTGTTTTATTATTGTTTTTGTTGTTGTTGTTGTTGTTGTTGTTGTTGTTGTTGTTTATATCAATGTTAACGTAGTACCCCCAATTCTAAATAATAAAAAAAAACAAACAAACAAACAAAAAAAATACTATTCAGATGCTAATTATGCCCTGGTTGATCAACTACATCTGAGGTAAATGACAAATCAGTTTAATTACATTCTTTGGTGAAGTATTCCTTTGTGTCCCAGTTTTCACATCCTACGTTTACTGTTAATTAAGCACTAATTGGTTTCAACAAGTGTGGAGTCATGGCCATCATGAAAATGAAATAGAAATCTTAAAGACAGCAGCTTTTATGTTTTGAAGAAGAGAAAATGGCTTAGTTTATATATATATATATATAACGTAGTACCTCCAGTTCTAAATAATAAAACAAACAAACAAACAGCAAAAAAATTAATATTCAGATGCTAATTATGCCCTGGTTGATCAACTACATCAAATTAAATGTATATATATATATATATATATATATAAATATATATATATATATATATATATACATATATACATATATATACACCTCGTATTTTCACTTTTTCATTTGAGTGTCTTTTTTAATCCTGCATGCATCTGGTCAGTGGTTAAAGTAAATAAAGACCTTGGATTGGACAAAAAATGAAGGTACAATAATTCTTTTTCCATATAGAGTATTTTGGAAAAGAAATGCCAGATTTTAGTAATCATATTAATTAGGAAATCTCTGCTTGATTACTTATTCCCCAACCAGTACTCTGGTCCACAATCACTATTTCTGATGAGTCTAAATTAAGGTCTGATGAGCATGGTGATTACATCCTTAAACATGTCTGTATAATTGTATATTAATATGCTTTATTTTACATGAAGATTGTAGAGTTCACATTTGTACAGTAGTGGTAAGACAGCTGATGTTTCAATGCTGCTAAAACTTACATAAAACCTACACATCAATTTACAAGTAAATCTTTCCTTAGCACTTTAGTTTTTACACTTTAGTCTACACTTAAAACTATCTTTAATCAAACATTAACCTACACCATAATCTACCCTTAAGTCTTTCCTTAACATACATGGTAACCTACACATAAACCTAATTTTTTACCTAGCCTTAACCTATACCTTCATCTACACCTCAACCTAATCCTAACCTACACCTTAATCTACACTTAAATATAACATTAATGTAACCGTATTCTACA
The DNA here is from genome assembly GCA_034509495.1 of Acestrorhynchus altus. Lineage (NCBI taxonomy): Eukaryota > Metazoa > Chordata > Actinopteri > Characiformes > Acestrorhynchidae > Acestrorhynchus > Acestrorhynchus altus. The sequence goes on from CM067518.1 coordinate 13,513,557, forward strand.
CCTAATCCTAACCATGATTTACAACTAAACCTAAACTTAACCCATATTTAATTTAACCTTAAAGTTGAAATGAGGGTTTTTTTCTGTTTCTCCATTTCAGTTCATTAATATATATTATATACAAGCATCATAAGCAGCATGATTTTCTACATCACCTCCCAGCCTTGTATTTATTTATTTTTTTATTTCTTCTTCAAATACATACCAGCCAGATTGTGTATGTTTTTGTGTGTATTCACAAAAGCACTACCAGTGATTGGATGTCAAGGCAATCAACTTACATGGATGTTTCTATAGGAAACGTTTCTATGTGAAACAAGAACCATTACATGTTTTGGATCATTAAAGAAAGGGTTAGGTTTTATTATTCTGTGGCCACCACTGTAATGAAATCCACAACATTATATATCTATACATCTAAATGTTTTTGTTTATTTCCATGGTCAGTGTTTATGGAACTGCATGGAACTTGGTCAGTGGACATTTACAGTCTTAAAAACACCAATTTAAATGATTTATTTTGCATTGCTGTCTTATTACTAAATTAATTGCTTCCATGGAATATTTCTTAGTGGCTAAAAACATATGACTGCCACCAAAACTCAGCACTCTGTCTGTCAGTCAACAACTAATTGTCCCTTATAGGAATAGGGGTTCATGTCAGACAATTTAGTCTTCTATATAAAGAGCACTTTTTAACAGAGTCTACATTAAGGCTATACCTGTTTGTCATGCAAATTAGTTGAGAGTGGTGTTGTAGTGAGCTGGATTTGGCCTTAACATAGATTTCTTACAATCCCTTTGATATCAGGCCCTAACTCAAGGAATTCAAGCACTTCCCAGCTCTTTCTATTAAAGTAACAAATAAAAATAAGGTAATTCAATCTGATTACAGAAAAACCTTGACACAATATATAGCAAAAATAACATAAAAAACATTGCCTCTACGTGATGTGTCAATTACATATTATGCAAAAATGTTGAACAAAGTTACTGGAATTCACCTTTAATGTCAACATTATACAGAAGGTTTTTCATGCAAAAAATCTTCAGAGAGCAGCCAACTCTCAGTGCCCAGAAATATTTCAAATATGTTGAGCACTCATGCAAGACCTACTAGAGTATAATAATAAAAGGAGAATAATTGCACATATAAAAGTCCTTGAAAGGGAGCAATAATGGTAATGCTATTTAAACACTGTGTTCTACATCAGCAGTTGCAAGGGAAATCGAATAAAAAATAAGAATGACTGGTATTTGCCCCAATAATCTTGGCAAGAACAGAACACATGAACTCAAAATTTTCCTCGAGTTTCAGCTAGATTGTGAGCAAGACCATGCTCCCCTTAACTGCAGACCAATTAAGACAGTTAAAAAGAGTGAAGAGCATTATTAGAAATGACAAGGAGGGAGAGGCTAGGAAGAATGAATGATGGGGAGGTTATGGGGTTGTACAAATAGTATGGATAGATGGAAAGATTTAATGGGTGACAGAATGTGACAGAATCCTATATAAAAACACTATAGAAAGGGAGCTGGGAGAACAAATGGCCCTGGTTTCATGGGAAAGTCAGGTCGAGGTCAAGAGCAAAGAAGAAGCTATAGGACGGCAAGGGGAAAATGCAGGATACTAAGGTTAAAAGGAATACAGTGTGAGAGACACATTTGCCCTCTCTCAGGTCAAGGCCCACCATGTGCTGAGATATTTGTTTTTTTACTACTCTACAAAAGGAAACCAAGATAGAGAGAAATACATCATTAGCAAACATTTGAGTGTCCATGTTTCAATCAGGTACTCTGTCTCTGTTAATGAAACATAGATAATGGAGTGTTTTGGAATAAACACTTTCATTCCTGGGCTGCACTTTGAAAATTGCATTTATCAAAATAGTTCTCTGAAGAACAATCCATTTAATGAATCTTTATTCAACCATGTTTTTCTTGATCTTGACGTCAACAGAATAGCATGTATGCAGACAGCAGGGACTATACTAGGCCAGATAACTTCAGATAACTTCCATTTTTTTATGGTATGTCAAAAGACATTCCTGTAAATATGTGAATTACATATCTCTAGTCAGAAGAGTGTGGAGGAGGTAAAGATTTTAGTAAGGCGCTAGGTACCAGATGGAAGGGACATTACATTTCTGAAGTTGTCCAGGTATTTAACAGTCATTGATCCATAGTGTCACTTGTAAATGTATTCACAGAAACATACTTTTTACTATCACTCACATACATTTTTCCTTTAGATTTGATTCAGCATTCAAATAGTGCTAAAGTAGTTTATCTAAACATTGTAATTTTTATATTCTCCTTTCTGGTAATCAATGAGAACATTGCCTGTATGATTTCATGCGTTGCACTGCTGGCACATGATTGGACTGAATTAGATATCGCTTGAATGTGAACAAATTAGACTCCATTTACTTAAGTTAAATACACGTATTTAGCAAAAAAATAATATTCCACAAGTTGTCAAGTAAAGTCAGCCATCTTTTTACAGTACTTATTATGCCACCTCCTGTCTGAATCTCCACTGTTCTGGTTTATACAGGTTATACAACTATACAGCTGCAACAATATTTTTCTGAATTTCTCAATGTTCAAAAAGGTGTCACCACATTCCAATTGGACATTTCAGTAGCTCTTCTGAGAGATTGGAGCAGAAAGGCTAACCTTCCGTCCATCCATTTTCTGAACCGCTTATTCCTGAATAGGGTCACGGGTGAGCCAGTGCCCAGACGGCAACTCTGAGTGCAAGGGCGGGAAACAACCCTAGGGCGCTAATCAATCGTAGGGCGCACACATGCACACACACATCCACACACTCAGGGCCACTTTAGAGTCACCAATTCACCTATCATGCATGTCTTTGGACTGTGGGGGAAACCGGAGTACCCGGAGGAAGCCCACACGAACACGGGGAGAACAGGCAAACTCCACACAGAAACTTCCCAAGTCGCCCCAAGTCGTCCTTCTTGCTGTGAGGCAACAGTGCTATCCACTGTGCCACCGTGCCGCAGGCTAACCTTAAATAAGTCAATAAACCTAAGGTGCCCATGAGTCATTGGTTCATTGGTTGTCCTTCCTTGGACACATTTTGGAAGTTTCTAACCCCTCCCTACTGGAAACACAAGTCCTGCCTGATGTTTAGGAGATGTTCTGACCCAGTCACACAGAACATCATAGTTTGGTTCTTGTCAAACTGTCGCAGATGCATTTTTGTCAGCTTCAACGCATCAACTACAAGAACTTACTGTTCCCCTGCTGCCTCATACATGGCAGGTACCAGTGGAACCAGATCATCAGTGTCTTTTTCTTCATTTTATATAAATGATTTTAATATTATGGCAGATTGGTGTGTATACACTACTGAACCACTGCTGTAGGGGATGAGTAGGCATCTTTACAACAAATGTACCGACAATTTTATTTATCCATTCATTCTCAAAATTATATTTTTATTTCAAAATGTAATGCAAGTGTATCACTGTGATCATTCAAAATAATAGAAGCAGGCACAAGCTGGGGTGAAAATACTAAGGTGCTTTTCTTGTCTTTTCTTCCAACATAAATACATAAGTATAATCAGAAACAGCCTTTTTCCATCATCTGGACAGACTCTCTTGAATTGTGCCATCTTACAAACACTAAGGACAATCCCAGGTCACTCTCGTTCTATTGGCTGCTGCAAGGCAGCACATATAAAGGTTAGCACAGTGTTTCTCAAATGTTCTCGAGCACATTTAGTGCACATTTTAGTGCTTTCTTGCTCAAAACATGTTATTGAACTAATCACTAGCAAGCCCTTTCACAGTTTCAGGGATGTGTTAAAACAGGACATCTACTAAAATGTGTAGGACTGGACCAGAATTAAGAACATAGCGTTAATGTAATCCAAACACAGGTGAAGATGTTTGACTAATTTCCATACCCATTCTTTTATTGGTGCTCACAGAAGGCTGCCCAAAGGACGCTGTTGACTGGATAGTTCTTGTTGGTATATATTTCTGCCCAGCAGTGGCACTGAAGGATTTAAATACTCCAGCAGCACTGCTGTGTCTCATCTACTTGTACCAGTGCACACCACCACCATGTCAGTGTCACTGCAGTGCTGAGAATGACCCACCATCCACATAATACGTGCTCTCTGGTGGTCCTGTGGGGACCTGAACATTGAAGATGAGGGTGAAAGAAGGTAGTGCTCCTGTGTAGTCAGAGTTCACTAAAACATTTCTCAATCCAGCAGTGACACACCAATAGCACTGCTCTGTCTGATCCACACATATGAGCACAACAAACACTGCCACACGATCACCATGTCCATGGCAATGCAATACTATTACCCACAACCTAAATAATACCTGTTCTGTGGTGGTCTTGAAGGGTCCTGGTGACTGTAGAATAGGTTAAAACATATGGACTACAGTCACTGCAGGTGCACAAATCCAAATGTAAACACAAACATGTGGACCAAACAAAAGGTAAACAAGAGTTAAAGTAAATAAACAACAAAACTCACTATATTCTATTTTCGAGATACACAAATAAATCCATCAGATGTCTCCATAATGTTATTTTTTTGCCTGGGATTGGGAATGCTGTGTAAGGAACATTCAAGTTGTAATGACTGCATGGTGTGCAGACGATGACGAAGACAATGGAGGCGGATGTACGTGCTCGGGTTAAGGATTTATGAAACTAAAGAAAACAAACTGTGGGTACAGACAGGCATACACTAACACTAAACCCAGACAAGCAATGGAACCGCATGGAAACAGCTTTGCAAACAAACTGACAGGATCTCTACTGACAAAAGGACTGACTGACTGAAACAAACAAAGGCTCTTAAATACAGGCACAGAAGTACACACACCTGCGACACAAGGAAGACAGGAGAGTTTTTGATGCAAACTGTAATTATGTCACAGCCTCCCTGGAATTGTTTAATCTTGATAAATCTTGATGGAATCTTGAGAAATTGTTTCACATTTTGTCCACACATTACCATTTAGTAGTTTAGAACTCTTTAGCATACTAACAAATGACAAACAATAATAATAAAAAAAAAAATTTAAAAAATCCCAGTTTTAATATAAAAAAAACATGATGTGCAGATTTATTTAGGCACACACAGTTCTTTGAAATAGCAAAGCACATTATGCCACATTGGTACATTATGACACATTGGCACATTATGACACATTTAATGAGTTAATGTGTCAGCACACCTTCAAGCAAATGGTGTGAACTCACATGGATTAATACTCATCTGGCCTCTGTTGAGTAGCAGTAAGCATTTTACTCACATACTGTGCTTTACATGAATCATGAATGTGTCATGCTGTCATTAGCCATTTAGATTCACATATAGTCAGGTCCATTAGTTTTTAGACAGTGGCATATTTTTTTTGTAGGTTTGTCTCTGTACACTGCCACAATACCTTTCACTCATGATAATAAAGATGTGACTAAAGGAAGAATTAATTCAAGGATTATTATATTTACCACTTCATAATTAAAACTATTTTATATAACCCCTCTATTTCCAAAGATTTGGAAGTACTTGGACAAACTAGCAATTCTAAATACATTAATCATATTTAATACGATATAAATCGTTGGCAGTCAAGGACTCCCTAAAGTGTTGAACACATGGACATCACCAAGTGCCCCTATTATTTTACAGCTGCTTTCATTTGAGTTGCTTGTCTGTGGGTCGTACTGATTTTTAATTTTGTTCTCAGGGAGTGAAGGTCAGGTCACTGACTAAGTCATTTGAACACATTTCATTTGTTTGCCATAAGAAGCGCTCGGGTTGCTTCCACAATATGTTTTGAGCTATTGTCCATCTGTACTCTGAATCACTATCCCTGCAGTATTTGAATCTAAGCAGAAACTAGAGCTTTATACACTTCAGAATGCATCCTACCATTTCTATCAGCAAAATATCATTAAACACCAGTGACACAGGGTGTAGCGGTATGTGTATTTATCCAGAAACAGTACATGGGTTTGTTGGACTGAAAATTAGTCCAAAAACTAGATAAGGATAACCAAATCAAATTGTCCTTGTGTAGTAGGACAAACTGCAACTAAACATTTCCAGTAGCTGGTGATTAGTTGTGCACATCAGCTGTAAAGAATACAAAACCGCTTCAACAGTTTCATGAACTGCATGCTTCAGGTCCTTCCACAATGACTTGTGCCCTTAGGGTAGTTGTCTTGTTGCATGACTGACATTCTCTTAAGATTCAGCTCATGGACAGATGTCTTAACATTTCCTTTAGAATAATTTTTGTCTGATAATTGAGAATTGTTTTTGCAGGCTCAAACTGTGATACTATCACCACCACTACCAATACTTCTTATTTAAACAGCAAAGAAAATCTTTTTGTTCTCATCCATCAACAAAACTTTGTTCCAGTAGCCTTCTAGCTTGTCTGTGTGGCCATTTCTAAAATCAAAATCAAATATAAATTTATTTGTATAGTGCCTTTTATAACTGATGTAAAAAAATTGAGCATAGAGCAGCTTTATAGGAATCAAAAATAAAAATGTTAAAGACATAAACCATCCAGTGAGCAAGGCAGGGCGACAGCAAACTGCTTCATGGAAAGCAAAGGCTTTCTCCTTGCATACCATTGTTGTTCAGTGCTCACCTGATGGTGGACTCATGAACATTATTATTAGCCAATGTGAGAAACAACATTTAGTTGCTTAGAAGTTACCTGATCTTTGTTGGCCGTCCATTCTTGTGAAAGTAATAACGCTCTTGAATTCCTTCCATTTGTATACATATCTGTCTGACTCTGGATTGTTGGAGTCCAAACTCTTTAAATATAATCATTATATTATATGCTGAGCTAGACAATGCATTTATTTATTTTAGAAACATATCCAAGTGTTGATTGGTCTGTATACTAGTGCATCTAAAAAAGCCTTCTAATAAACATTAAACCATAATAACAACAACCCGTTGTATCCAGAAATGCTCAATACAATGCTGGACCTCAAAAAACAAGACACACACACACACACACACACACACACACACACACACACACACACACACACACACACACACACACACACAGCAAAATAACAATAGACAATAATATTATACATTTTTAAATCTTAAATGAAGACAAATTTGATTAGATTAGGATCTCCTGAAAAGAACAATATCTGGCATGTGTGACTGTCTCCTATAAAAATACATTTCTAATATTATGGTGAATAAATGTACATCAAACTAAAAT